>PVKC010003813.1:0-37655 GCA_004027635.1 Crocidura indochinensis
CATGAAAGGCAAACACCTTACCTCCATGCTATCTCTCTGACCCACATGCCTATTTTTTATAGTCATTCATTTTTAGGAGGGCAGGCGATACATAGTATTTGGTTTGGAGGGCCATACCAAAGTAGTGTTGATAGGATATTCCTGATTCCAGGCTCAAGAGTCACTACTGGTGGGGCTGGGGAACAATGTGTGGTACCAGAAATTTGTACCACATATATTCCAAACACTTTAACCCTTATACTATCTCTCAGGTCTCAACCTTGACGTTCTATGATTAAACTATTATTATATATTCAGATATGTCTAAGTATAGAAATGGATTAGGTATGGTGTTTAGGTTGTAAAAACTTTCACATGAATTGGGAAAAGTTCATGCCATCGTGTTCTTGCCTTACTTTTGGTGGTTCCCTCCCAGCCTTATTTTCAGAATTTTAATACTTTTATTGATATTCTAAGACATTAAGCCTACATCTGCACTGTTCATTGAACCCCATCAAATCCTGTGTCCTAGTGCTATATGATTACCAAGTGAGGCACACGTGTTGCCTGAGTAGATGGTGCCTGAATACATGTGGCCAACATCACCCCTCTTTTTTTTTGTTTTGTTTTTTGTTTTTTTGGGCCACACCCAGCAGCGCTCAGGGGTTACTCCTGGCTATGCGCTCAGAAGTCGCTCCTGGCTTGGGGGATCATATGGGAACCGGGGGATCGAATTGCGGTCCGTCCAAGGCTAGCGCAGGAAAGGCAGGCACCTAACCTCCAGCGCCACCGCACGGCCCCAACATCACCACCCCTCTTGAGATGTCTAGTTTCCTACTTTCATGCTGGGTTGTATATCAGGACTCTGTCTGCCTTTGGAGAAGCCTTTGCACTCTCTCTTGAGTACATTATCTATTATTTTCTCTCTTTTTCTTATCCTCTCCCTCCCTACCTCCATAGCTCTGAAAAAAAATATCTGTTTTTTCTTAAAAAGAATAAAAAAGACTATCAGGTAATAGCCTAAGAGAAGAAGCATGCCCTGTATGTTCTGAGAAGTTCCTAGGGTCTCCTCTACTTCAGTCTCAGGTATTCTGGACTTATTTTACCTTTAACTCTCTGGCCACAACTATAAATGTTTCATAAAATAGCACTCAACTTAATTCAAGTCAACATTCCTTGGAAGCTTGCATTGTTCAAATGATCTCAGTCTTATTGGCTGAGTGAAATTTCCAGGTTGAATGACCCCTATTCTAGACTTGATTAAATTTGGGATTCTGTTCTGCCCAATGCATCCCACACTTAGACAAAATACTAAACTAGACAAATGCTTTTTTCATACTTCATATTTTTACCCTCAATGATACTACAAGCTCTATCACTAACATATATAGTTAAAGCAGTGACATAATACTGATTTTTACTGATTTATCCATGGGTTTAAATAATGTCAGAAAAGTAGATATGTATATGTATAAATTGCTCTTTTGTACTGGTAGAAACATACTTTATATATGGTAAAACAAAATTTAAGAGGATAGTGTAGAAATAATTGTGAATAAAAATGTATATTTTTCTGTAGTTCAAAGTAAGTCTTGCATACTTCTTTTTGCAGAGCAGTGACTCAATTCCCACTGAACCATATGCCATATTTAAGCTAATGAATTCATATATTAACCATCAAAGCTATGATTTACATTTGGCTTCATATATCTGCAACTAAGAAGAAATTCTCTTTGATTGCTGAACTTGTCTTGCATGTGGTTTTTAGTCCTTCCTTACAGATACAGATAATTTCATTCTAATTCTCTTATTCACTAATCATTTGGGAATTGGAAGATAAGTTGAAAAATAATATGACTGGATCATTTAACTAGATTCCACTTTTCTTTTTGCTTCTCCATCACTGTATATATAGCCTTTCATATAATTTTCCTTAAAATAAACTTTTTATATGGAAATAATCAATGATCTCATCCTGTGAAAAACATCCTAAAGTCATCTGTTAGGAATAGGTTTGAAAAATATGGTACTCTTATACAAAATGAGTTAGCAGATGGATATTACAATTTTCTTTCTTGAGACTATTCATTTTTATTTATTTATTTATTATATATATATTTTTTGGTTTTTGGGCCACACCCAGTGACGCTCAGGGGTTACTCCTGGCTATGCGCTCAGAAGTCGCTCCTGGCAGGCACGGGGGACCATATGGGAACCAGGGGATCGAACCGTGGTCCGTCCTAGGCTAGCGCAGGCAAGGCAGAAGGCACCTTACCTCCTGTGCCACCTCCCGGCTCCCTCTTGAGACTATTCAATGATACCCAAATGTTTTCATGATAGGCTAGGAGAAAAAGCATCAATATCTTATTTGTATATAGTCTTGGCCTGCCTACCTATGATTCTATCATCTATTCATATTTACCTGACTTTTATCAAACATCAGAAAGAAAACAGATAAAATGTTAAGACTAGTTTATCTGTCTGATTGTATGTATATATATATATATATATATATATGCATACAATATATATATATGTACAAGTTTTTAATTTTGGGGTAGGATCATACCTGGGAGTAATCAGGGCTTAGAGATCACTTGGGTCAGCCATGTGTAGACCATCTCCTTAGTTGCTTTCCTGCTGCTCCATCTATATTTTCTTAATAAGTATATGGTTTAAAATCAATTAAAACGAAAATGCTATTAAGAATAGTGCTGGAGATTGGAGATCTGTGGTAGAGAATTTGCCTTACATGCACGAGTCCCTAAATTCAATCCCTAGCACCAAAGAATAAAAAGCACCAAATCCCTAGCACCAAAAGAATAAAAGTGATCAGGTGATAAATTCTGGGGGTGATTTGGGCTACATCTTTAAAAACATTCTCTTCTTTTAAGTGTCCCCAGAGGCAACCTTTTGTTTACAGTGCAGATAAAGTGCAGACATAAGTCCCTCTCCTTCCCATTTCCATTTTATGATCATTCCATTATGTACCTCAGTACATCTCAATTCTATATCACAAGGGAGTCGTGGTTAAAACAGTGGCAGATTTTTGTATGGACTCCCATAAAAATATAAAAATTTTATGCAATCATTCTTTGATTAGGATTTAGTAAAGGGGCCTGGGAGATAGCATGGAGGTAAGGCGTTTGCCTTTCATGGAAAAGGTCATTGGTTCGAATCCCGGTGCCCCATATGGTCCCCCGTGCCTGCCAGGAGCAATTTCTGAGCATGGAGCCAGGAGTAACCCCTGAGCACTGCCGGGTGTGACCCCCCCCCAAAAAAAAAAAAACAACAAAGGATTTAGTAAAGAAGTCAGATAACTAAGAAACAGGGTTATTCTTTTCTGACTCAGATCGACTAACTAAATAAGGGGTCAAGTTACTTGTGTGTCAGGCAAAGCATTCTTAACTAGTTCCAGTTAGGAGCACCTTTAGCCTGCTAGGAGCATCAGGATGGCATTTATTTCTTACAGAGCCAAACTATACTGCCCTGGAGGGGAGAGACTGCACTACAAGCCACCATTGCACTAGAGATTTTGGTAGTGAATTAAGTGCGTTATCAATAATACATATCCCCAGAGTAAATATGTACTTAGCTATTGAATGATGATACATCAATCTGTAAGATTCATTGACATTCTTCCACCTACCCAAGGATAATGACTGGGTAAGAGATTTATATTCCTGAAGAGCACAATCAACTATAAGCCCCAAAGAGCACCAAGAAGTACATAATTAGAATAAGCCATACTAGGCCAGAGCAATAGCGCATCAGTAGGGCATTTGCCTTGCATGCGACTGACCCAGGATGGACCTGGGTTCGATCTCCGGCATTCCATATGGTGCTCTAAGCCAGTAGTGATTTCTGAGCGTATAGACAAGAGTAACTTCTGAGCGTCACTGGATGTGGCCCAAAAACCAAAAAGAAAAAAGAAAAGAAAAGAAGCCATACCTAGGATTATTAAAAATTATTAGAACTTGGATACCAAATGGACCTCTGACAACTTTGCCAAAACAAATTTTTTTTTCTGGAAAGTTTAATGGTTCTCTGATGCAAAGTATTTGATTGGGGAAACTGCTGGCAATTTTCAATCATTTTGTCTTCTCTAGTGTCCAGAGAAAATGAATAAATATTTGAATTGGCAGTAATGCAAATAGTACAGCTGACAATGGGGCTGTACCCCCTGTAGGGACATTGTAGAAGAGACCTGAATAAATAATCAAAGCCATTGTCCATAAATGTTCACTATAAGAGCACTCCATTCTTACTGGAATCTAATCTTTACCAGTCCCTCTAATTCCACAATAGAATATCTTATATAATGGACAAGCTGTTTATGGAATTTCATCTTTCTCCAGGCCAATTAGCAGGTGTAAGTGCTGATGAATGAATACACACAGCTGAGTTCCTATAGAGAGCATTCACTACAGCTGTGTATTCACTCATTCTTTTATTCTCCAGGAGATTACACTTCAGGGGGAAAGTAGTGAACATAAGAAAAAATAGAGAGTTGCTAAAAAGTAAATAAAATAAAAATCTTCAGTAAGTGTATGAAACAATCACTGAAAAGTAACCTCCTAGGGGACAGGATTTATTTTTCTTCTTTGAAGTTTGATTTGCTTTCTAGAATCTCAGTACTATTGCCTGGCAAAATGATGTTCTATAAATATGCACTGGATGAAGAAGAAAGGCACACAAAGTACATAAGTACATACATACATAAATTTAAGTTAGAAAAAGGGTGACTAGAAAAGAGAGGCCTTAATTTAGACAAGGGAAGATTCTTTCAAGAATGGATGTTAAGTAGAGAGAGAGAGAGAGAGAGAGAGAAAGAGAGAGAGAGAGAGAAAGAAAGAGAGAGAGGTCTGATGGGATACTAGCCAAGTAATGAGTGCCATGTTTTAGACAGAGAAACAGAAAAGCATGATCAAAAATATCCATGGGGCTGACAAGTCCAGAGATCAAGCCAGTATCACAAGCAGAATCAGTTAGCATGGTTATATTCCAGTGTCAGGGGTCTGCATCCTAGTCCATAAGTGATCAGGAGTCACAAAAAAACACTTTTTAAAAAAAGATCTGGTGTGATTGGATTGAATATATCATAGTGGGAATTAAAATGGTTAATTTCCTTCAAAATATAGAAATAATAACATCTGTTACATAGTGCAAAATTAGAATCCGATAAAACATGTTTGAGAAACAATAGGCATATGTTAGAAAAATTGACCATTGAAAGCTTAGACTATGGGTAAAACTAAGAAAAAAATCAACTGGGGAAAATTTATAAAGTAAAATTGAAAAGGTTAAATGATAACAAGTGACTAGTCCAAAGGAAGATGGACTTGAACACCCGGATAGATGAAAATGGAGTAAATCAGAAGTGCCATGGATATAGGAGAAATGAATGCAGCTGATCATGTATATATAGTCTTTACACTTCATATGAGACCATATAAGACAGCAAGCCATATATCAAAGAGCTTCTAACTTGGAGAGGAGGCCATAATGAACACATCCACTTAGAAAATAAACCACCATGTGGCAAATTATAGAAAAGATAAAAAAAAAAAAAAACACCTCTAACCTGAAACAGAAGTATTTTAGGGTCTGAAAGAAACCAAGTCATTTATTTTTTTATAAACCAAGTTATGATTTTCTTTCTTCTCTCTTTCTATTTAATTGGTGTGGGGGATTGAGAGAATTTTTGGACCACATTCAGCAGTGTTCAGGCTTCATTTCTGGTTCTGTTATAAGGGATCACTCCATTTGTTGCTTAGCACATCATATGGGGTACCAGGGTCTGAACCTAGGCCAGCTACTTGCACTGCAAGCACCTTACCTCTTTACTATCTCTCTGATCATTTAGTTAGGTTTCATACATTTTTTGAATGAAAAAATTATAAACATTCTTATAAATAGGGTTATAAATACAAATATTAAAATGGAAACTTAAGGACAGTGGTTTCAGTTAAATAGAAACTTGCCAGAAAGATCTAACATCTCCTCCTCCTTCTCTCCCTCCTTCACCTACTTGTTTTTCTCTTCTCTCCACCTCCTCCTTTTACTTCTTTTACCTTCTCCACCTTCTTTGCTCTCCCCCACTTTTCTTTATACTTCTTCCTTCTCCTTCTTTAAGTAATGATAATATTGAGTCTAGGGTCTCACTAATGCAAGAAAAATGCTCTATTACTTAGTCACAGCCTAATTCACTTCTTTTTAAATAAAGAGAACTATCACATATTAATGATGGATTTGAGAGAAGGAGCTCAGCATTCTTGAATGAGATAGGGCTTTCTGTAACGCTGGGGGAGTGTTCAGAAGTTCAGTTAAAAGTTTTGTAACTAATGGTCCACATTTTAGCCTTATAGTAATCAAGCTGACACTTTGATTTTTTTCACACTTTTATTTTTCCTCTATTATTCTTCCATAATCTTAATGTTCACAAGTTACAAACTGTGAAGAGAATTATAATGACTAAAATGATTACTTTTTTAAAATTTTTTATTTTTAATTATGAGAATAAAGATGCAGAGAAAGAGGACAAGGTAAAGTTAGAGTGGAAGGACAATCACCCATAACATAATTCTCAGAAAAAGTTTTCTTGCTGATATCTTAACTTTGAACTTTCAGCCAAAGAACATTAAAATAAATAAAACAGAACCCATGTACAATTACTTTGTCCCTCGAGTCCCCAGATTGTAATACATTATAATATTTCTTAGCAGCACACAAAGTAATCTAAAGTCATACAACTTATGTAACTCCTTAAACATTAGAGGCATAGTATTTTTTACATTTCCATTTACATGCATATTAGTTTAAGTTAACCTCAAAAGTTTAAGTTTTTTTTTTAAGGATTAGAGTCAAAGGAGTATAGTAAAAAAGGTGTTAGAATGACAATTGTTGTTTGCATAGGCCCACCAAAATATGAGGGGTATGGAAAGGAATAACCTTGGCCTAAATACAAAGAGACCCTAGCCCTGAAGTTTCCTGGCATAAGACCAACTCTAGGCTCCAGGCATACTAGGTTGTCCAATCCAAGACATTGTCTGTAGTGTTAACACACTTTTATTTTTCACACAGTCTCTGTTGTTGATATCATATTTCTGTATTAAAGATCCTGAAATCTGCATATCCTACATTTAAGTCAGGATGTGGAGCATCCTCTCCTTTCACCTCACAATTAAAGGGCAATGCAAAGAGCCCTGTCCTGTAAGCAGGTCATTGTTGTGGTTAAGTCTTCTCAATGTTAAGGGAACTCTCTTTTTAGCAGGTCGATATCTGAGCAGTGGTAGGGTCTTCCGTGATAGAGGATTGCTTCCAGGTGATGTTATAGACAAACTTGGATGTTTCGAGGATGGCTTCCCTGTTTCAGGGGTGAATGGAAAATGCCCATTCTTCAGAGGCCTCTGCCAGGTCATTATGTCAATGTTCAGGGTGTAAAGTCCCTTTGCATTACAATATTTGTGTGTTCCAATCTCTATTAGATAAGATCTTATTTATGTATAGTATTTTCCCATTTTAATGTGCCTATGCAAACAAAGAACAATGCCATGTGGTGTTATTGGAGCATATGGGGGCCATAAGAACAAGTCCAACAATTACCATGACATGGTTCAATCAAAAGCATTAAACTGGGGACTCTTTCACCAAAATTCCTTATTGAACAGGTCATAAAGAGAAGATAAAAAGTGGTCAGAATCATTACTGTATAAGAGAATATTTAGTAAGACTTATAGCTATCAGAGAAAAAAACATAAAAATATTCAAAAGAAATACATGTCCATTTTATGTCTTTTGAAATAGTTGGGAATTGTTATACTAATGTACGGCTTTGGTCTGTGATTAGGGTTGTGCAGTACTGAAGTTAAAAAGAGTGATGTGGGTTAGTGATGTTTGGGGGGGGGTGAGAGAGTTAAGGAGTAAAAATGAGCTTTGTAGGGGTGTGGGAAAGGGCAGAATACAAAATGGATATTCTGGATACGCAAAACATAGCATGAGGATAGGGAATACTCTTTTTTTTTTTTTTTTTTGATTTTGGGTCACACCCGGCAGTGCTCAGGGGTTACTCCTGGCTCCATGCTCAGAAATTGCTCCTGGCAGGCACGGGGGACCATATGGGGCACGGGGATTCAAACCGATGACCTTTTGCTTGAAAGACAAAAGCCCTACCTCCATGCTATCTCCCGGGCCCCAGGGAATACTCTTAATATATGCAGTGCGTGGGGGCCCGGCGCGGTTTTCCACATGTAGATGGTCAGAAATTGCCATTGACAAACAGTGCAACCGAGCAAGTTAGGACCCACCATTTCTGGCCGCCTGGGCTGCCACCCCAGGAAGCCCTGGAGGCCTGGGGCAGAAGAGGGGATGGCTGGGGGCCTATCAAGGCTCCTAGCGCACCCAAGTTAGGGAGAAGGCTTGCCACATGGGGTCTCCCCAAACCCCATGCCAGCTAGAACCAGCCTCTAGCTCAAAAAAGGATCAATAGAGAGCTGGAAGCCAGGATCTGCCCGCCCTCCACCCTGTGTCCTTCCCAGCCTTGAATGATTACTTTTTTATTTTTCTTATTTTATTTTATTTTTATCATTATTTTTGTTTGTTTTGGGGCCACAGCCAGCGGTGCTTAGGGATTACTCCTGGCTATCTGCTCAGAAATAGCTACTGGCAGGCACAGGGGACCATATGGGACATCGGGATTTGAACTAACCACCTTAGGTTCTGGATCGACTGCTTGAAAGGCAAACACCGCTGTGCTATCTTTCTGGCCCCTACTTTTTTTATTTTTAACATATATCAAACTGAGGAAAGAGTTAAAGATTTTCTAGAATTTGACTTCAGTCTAAATTAATGGTGTTTATTTCTTCCATATAGTATGGGGTGTTAGGGACATTGGTAGGAGATTATAGCATGTCAGAAGTGCATAGTACATTTGCTGAACTTAAGGTGGTCCAACTTCCTGATTTTTAGGATGAATAAACTGAGTATCAAGAAACTGTCAACTGTCAAAACAAATTCAGATTTAGAATATTATGTTTACATGAATTCTAAATTTAGAATTATTTAAATTCTCTAAATTCTAATTCTAATTAGAATTCTCTAAATTCTATGTTTAGAGAATTCTAAATTCTTATATCCTTCTCCACAGTCTCTATTCAAGAGTACATATTTTCTTTTTTATTTCCAATATTTTTGTAAAAGTTTTATTATTCTTGAGTAATATTTCCTAAAGTTTATAGTTTTCTTTTTTATTATTAATATCCTTATTTAAACACCTTGATTACAAACATGATTGTGGTTGGGTTTCAGTCATGTAAAGAACACCCCCCTTCCCCGGTGCAAATATTCCCACCATCAGTGTCCCAAATCTCCCTCCTCCCCACCCCACCCTCATGTGTACTCTAGACAGGCTTTCTACTTCCCTCATTCATTCACAGTGTTATGATAGTCTCAATGTAGTTATTTCTCTAGCTGCACTCATCACTTTGTGGTGGGTGAGCTTTATGTAGTGAGCTGGAACTTCCAGCTCTCCTCTCTTTTATCTCTGAAAATTATTGCAAGAATATCTTTCAATTTTCTTAAAACCCATAAATGAGTGAGACTATTCTGCATCTATCTCTCTCCCTCTGACTTATTTTCCTCAGCATAATAGATTCCATGTACACACATGTATAGGAAAAGAGTACATGTTTTCTTAAAAAATACACAGAAGCCAGAGCGCTGGTATCAAGTGGTAGGGTGTTTGCCTTGGATGTGCTAACCTAGGACGGATTGCCATTCCATCCCCCAGCGTCCAATATAGTCCCCCAAACCAAGAGCAACTTCTGACCCCAGAGTCAGGAGTAACCTGAGCATCACGGTGTGTGGCCCTCCAAATACTCTAAATATTCTAAAAGATATTTTAAAAGGCCATATTATGCACCTTACTACCCTATTTAAGATGGTCATATAACCTTTCAAAGTAGTCAGCAAAAATCCACACTACGTTTTCACTTAAAACATGTCCTTCCAGCGTGGGAGTAATAGTACAGCAGATAGGATTTGCTTTGCATGCGTCCAACCCAGGATTGATCCCCATATGGTCCCCTAAATATCACCAGGAATAATCCGTGAGCAAAGAGCCAGAAACAATCCCTCAGCATAGAGCCAGGAATAGACCAAGTAAGCTCTGAGCACAACTGCATGTGGACCATAATTTGAAACAAAAAGAAACCAAAACCTTCTACAACAACAACGACGATAACAACAATGACATTAACAACAATGCCGAGGACAACAACAACAATGATGACAACAACAATGATGACAACAACAACAACAATAACAAAACCAAGAAAATATGTCCTTCCAGGCCACAGATTTTGAAACACTATAAAGTTGAGTCTTACCAACAATTTCCCCTATTCACTCAAATAAGAGTCCTCTACCCTCTTTATTAGGGGTGTCTGGGATACTTGATCATTGCAACTCATTTTGGGGACCTTGCTTGGAATCTCCAACCTATTCAGGATACTCTGACAAAATTGAACAGCCTGGTACCAAATAAAACAATCCTTTGGGTTGTAGCTGGCTGAAATAGTACTGCAGAATCTAAACTGGAAAAGAAGGGATTGGATGTGCAAATCCACTGAAATATATATTTTTAATTTTCATTTGGATGGACAAATGAAAGTTATGAAACTCATAACCCCCATTTCCTAAATTTGCTTTGGTACATTTCACATTCTCCATATCTAAAACTCTCTTAAGTTACTTAAGAATATCTAAATATATTGTTTAATAACAACAACAAAATTAAAACAGGGAACCTAAGACAACATACATTTATCTCAGTTGCTGCCTACACAGAAACAAACCTGCTGAGAATTTATTCTCCAACAGATATATTTTCTGGTGATTAGTTTTGATCCAAATTGCTTGTCTGTGTAAACATTCTGTGGCTTATGTAAACAACCCCTGTGATCTAGATGGGTGCAGTGGAATGGTCTGTTATCCTGTAGAATATGTTCTTAAAGAAAACTAAAAAGAGCCTTTTACATTTAAAAAGAGATACTTTGAGAGATTACCAATTCATCATCAAGAATATTTTAAAGAAGCCTTGCTTTCTTTTGTATAGTCTACAAATCTCTATGGCAACAGAATAATTTTCTTATTTTTAATTTTTTAGCCACACCCGGTGATGCTCAGGAATTACTCCTGGCTCTGTACTCAAGTACTACTCCTGTCATGCTTGGCAGACCACATAATATGCCAGTGATTAAGCCCAGGTTGGGCATGTGCAAGGCAAGCACCCTACCTACTGTATAGTAGCTCCAGTCCCCACAATCATTTTCTATTCATTAATCAGAAGACACCAGAGACTCTAAGACCTTTCTCTCTAGGTTTGGAGCCTGTGTCTCCTTTTTAAAACTTTTACAGATTTTGAAGATAAATTTTCTTCAGAAAGGTTTCCCTTAAACTAAGGGTTTTTTGCTTTTGCTTTTGGTTTTGCTGAATTTGTGTTTTTGGTCACACATTTTCTATGCAGAGAAATTTTAATTTTTCAGAAACTCATAAGCTTTCTTAGAGGCTTCTATGACTAATACTTGTGTGGGAATTTGTTCTTGTCATGCCAGTGGTCAAACTCAGGTTTCACCTTTGAAAGCAGGTACTCACATGTATTCTACTACTGAACCCTTCTAGCAACTCATCCTATTTATATTTACATTGTTTGTTTCTCTGTTCCTCAGGATTTTGATTTTTTTACAGCAAACGGAGATTTTCTGAGTCTCCACATCTCAGTAAGTTACACAGGAAGCCCTTCCACTTCCTCTTCCTCATGTCAGCAAGCACCAAGTATAATTACAAATTGAATTTCATTTTTCTGAGGCTCCTTCTAAACTGTTCTTTCCTCACAGTTAGCCATTCAGTCTTGATTTTCATTAGTAATACTTGAATCTGCTGAAACAGTGTGAGTGATGAGCATAATCACTAAACCTGTAAAGTTGGTGGTCATAATTCTGGGCTTCATTAATTTTTTTTGAGTACTTGGTTTGTATGTGAATTGCTGGAGGGTTGAAGCATCCTAGAAAAGAAGGTCTATGAAGAAGCAGCTTATGGGAAGAGGGTTTGTAGAAATGTTTTTTGTGCTAGCACAGGGTTGATGAAAGAAGCACAGAATAGTTCTCATACAAGTCTGGATCACCTCAATTTGTACCAGCAACCACCAATAAATACAGAACAGCAAATAACTGTGTGAAAGCAAGGCCCTAGGGGGCATGTGGCCCCAGCTGGCCCCAACCCTGGCACCTATCTGGCTCCTTTAGTTGAGTTTAAGGCCACTGTCTTGTTCAGTTCTTCACCCTTCTTTTCAATTTTGACTGAGACCTAGAAGACCTTTATTTCAGGTACCTAACAAATAAATGCATAATAACTAACTAGAGTGTTTATGAGAATTAATTCACAGTGATTTTGAGTTTATGGGTTTTGGTTTCTTGTTTTATTTTGGGGTGAGATACAGCTGGCATTATTCAGTGGCTAATCTCAGGTTGCTACTTGGGCTATCTGGATGAGTGAATAAAACAGAGATTAAATCCTGCATGTGAAGCACACAGCCCAGATTGCTCTTTAGCCCCTCACAGTACAGTTTTAGTTTGTTTTGTTTTTGTTTAGGGGCCACACTCTGGTTCTCAGAGCTTACTTTTGGTTTTGCATTTAGGGATCACCCCTAGTAAGGCTCAGGGAACTATATAGGGTTCTGGGGATCAATTCTAGGTCAGCTGCATATGAGTATCATATACTTTTCTGTCACTCAGACCCTCAGTGCAGATTTATTGATGATTAGTCTTGCACTTTAAATTTATCAAAGATAAGTGCTATTGCTAATGGTGTTCTCCTACCAGAACAAGCCCTGTACTGTAAAGAAAATTACTACCTACTACTAGAAAATTATATTTTAATATGACTTTAAGAACTATACTATTCTGTTCAGGTTTTCAGAAATCCAGTCTAATCATTTTGAGATTTTTGAAAAACAGTAATCTGTTGAGTAAAGTAAGATGAAAACTGTTATTTGTGTAGAGAAAGATAGACATCCAGATCCTGAGCATGTGTGTGTGTGTGTGTGTGTGTGTGTGTGCGTGTGTGTGTGTGTATGCATATGGGTATGATATATCTAATGTGGGAGAAGGAATAAACAAGAAGAGAGAGATCCTCTGAGCACATTTTCCCCACATTGGCAGTTTTTGTAGAATCTTCCTATATGAGAAATCAATGGTTTTGAAAAGATGGAAAGTCACTACACAGTACACTGATCTGAAGAAGAATAGGCATTATGAATAGGAAAAGAGAATGTTGGAAACTACTTAGTGAGTATAATTGATTTAGAGAAGGAAATGAAAGAGTAGGAGGAATTCTTGATATTTTCTCCCTTCTCAGTGACTGAACATCACTTGTCCTTATCCCCCCTATGCCAAGACTCTATCTAGCTCTCCACTTCAATGCTCTGAGTACCTTGCTCTGACTGTGTTGGAAAAGCAACTTCCCCAAACATTTATATGTGCACAACTGTGTCTGTGTAGGGAACCATGAGGAAGTACATCTACTTGGGGAGGCAATAAGTTACTGAGTATAAAAGAAAGTACATATCCATTCTGCACTCCCCTCACCCCTGGCCTCACATATCCATTTTTGAGAGTCTTTTCTTCTTGTGTTCATTAAAAAAAAAACAGTAATGAACACACTCTAGTTGTATCAATTTGGCAGCAAAGTGAAAAGTTAGCCAAAAAAAGAGAAACCAGACTGCTTTATAATTAATCTGGATAATTCACAGGAAATTAACCCATTTTTATAATATAAATAGTTTAAAGATGGTCAGTGAGGCAGGTCTTTGAGATATTATGTCTCATAAGACTGTCTAAGACAGGGGTTCTCAGCTCTTGTGCTCATAATAACCTGAACACAGGAGCTTTGTGAGAAAAAAGAGTGCTTGAACAACCAAGCTTCTAGTATCTTGCAAAGGCAGGCTCCTCCTAATAAGCCTCCTGTGACCACTAGCATCATTCCAGTGACACTTGGGTCTGAAAAACAGAGGGATTTCAGTGTGATGAAGTACACACCAAAGAACCCAGAAAGGATAAAAAGGACTGACAATTAGCTGCCAAATTTTGGAGAGAGCTCTGCCCCATGAAATACCTTGATTGGCTCTCTAGTTTGAGTCTTCTAGTAGTAATTGCTGCTATCTCCTTCATTTTATGTTTTGTGAGTTTGATTGTTCTGTGAAAGCTCTTCTTTTATCTTTTTTCCAAGACCTGGGAACACCCCAAGATCAATTTACAGAGTTTATTTAGAATAAGAGCTCTATTTTTCCATTTTACAAGACTGGCTGCTGGCTGAGATTCTTCTCTCAGATACACCAGAGATTCTGTCCCCAGAATTGTTCTTCCTGCATTTCACCTCTGCAGGGGTCTTCATTCATATTGGCAACTGAAGCTATTTTCAAGGCATGGGCAATCATAATAATTTGACTTTTTTCCTTATTAGCACCTCTGCATGGAGAAAGTGCATGATAACTGTTCATCTGTTGCTGTCTCTTTTCTGCAGGTTTAGAGCTTTAATGCTACAGATGGGGTCTGTTGTTAGTCCAATGGGATAAAATAAGAGAAGCTACTGTTCTTTCTAATGGTCACAAATTATAGTGAGGAGAATATTCTGCACCCTGGAAGACAGGAAATGAACCAATTTTCATAATAGAAATAAACAGAAATAAAGTTTAGTGACTCCGGTGCGGCAGGTCTGTTTTCATTCCCCTTTCTTGAGATATTATGGAATGATCAAAGAATACATAGAACTAAATGTGTGGTTCCCATTTTGGATGAGGAAGAAATTTTCTAAAGCATGGACACATTTGAGGAATCTCCAGGATTTTCTAATTGTAGCAACGATGAATAAAGGAACGAGTTTAAACACAGAAACATCCAAGACCCAGATATTTTGGCATGTGACTAGAAAAATACAGGACTCAAGTTCCACAAAAAAAAAATGCCACCACAAACCCCATTGTTCTGACCAACACAGTAAAGAGAAAAGATCCTCACTTACACTTTTGCTCAAGAACTAAGCAAATATCTTGTGGAATCTGAAATTTACCCATGACACCACAATCCCTTCTTCCCTCCATAAAGTCCATTATGTCTGTACTAAGTACATATAAGTTTTGACAGTTGACTGTTTACCTTATTCAGCTAACACACTTGTCACTAACACAGCTAACACAACTTTGTCACTCTTTGGAGGAAATAGATTTACATAGCCCACCATAAGGATATTCATAAGCATATTGTCTAATAGGCTATTTCAAAAATCATATATTCTTTTTAACCAGGAATGTGGCTTAACAGTAGATCTCATGTGTGGGGGGAGGTCAAACCGCTTGCTGGTGGTCTGTGAGTCCAAAAGTAACTCCCAGAGAGAAAGATTAAACCTCATTCTTCTGTCCTCCTCCTGGAGGAGACCCCAGCAACAAATACGCCACAAATAATTTACTTCAGACAAAGAAGTTAGGAGACCAAATATTTGGCCAAGAAAATCTTTTGATAGTCTGACGACAGCTCAATCAACCCTCCAACCCAGCCGTCAGCTCTGGCAAAAAGCCTCCTTATGCTTCCCCAACAAGCTATTTATTTATTTCCTTAATGGCCCCCACCTGGAAGATCCAGGTGGGACGACAGGCAAAAACTATATTACAAAAAATACACAACACTCATGCCTTCTATGTTTGAGGACCTGGATTTAATCTTCAGCATGCATGTCCCACAGCACTGCTAGGTGTGATCCTGACAGTCCTATGGCTGCTTTTCCAGGAGAGAATTCAAAGCTCAACATCAAAAATACAGAGATTTTTGATATATCAAACAAGATGATTATATCATTATTAGTATTTGTTTCCAAGCCATACCTGGCAGTGCTCAGGATTTACTCCTGGCTCTCAAAGAGCACTCTTGGAGGGCTCTAGGGACTACATAAGGTGCCTGAGATCTCAAATCTGGGTCATCTGTGTGCATCGCAAATGCCCTAAGTGCTATAATATTGCCTCAGTCCATAATACATACATACATACATACATACGTACATACATACATACATACATACATATGTATTTGGTTTTTGGGTCACACCCAGCAGCACTCAGAGATTATACCTGGTTCCATGCTCAGAAATCTCTTCTGGCAGGGAGACCATATGGGATGCCGGGATTTGAACCACCGTCTACTGTATGCAAGGCAAACGCTCTACCTCCATGCTATCTCTCTGGCCCCCATAATACTTTTTTTTTGTTGTTTTTTTGGGCCACACCCATTTGATGCTCAGGGGTTACTCCTGGCTAAGCGCTCAGAAATTGCTCCTGGCTTGGGGGGACCATATAGGATGCCGGGGGATTGAACCACGGTCATTCCTTGGCTAGCGTTTGCAAGGCAGACACCTTATCAGCTCCCATAATACTATTCATTAAGCTAACATTTACTGAGCATGTGCCACACATCTCATTAAGTAATAAGTAATTCTGCTGCTCCTGCTGCTGTAGTAAAAATTTGTTACAAATGCAACATCTGAAAACATTCAGTCTTGCTATTTTATAGTTCCATGGGTTTGAAGACCAGTCTGAGCCCCACTGAGATGACATAAGAGTAATTGCAGATCTGAGTTTCCTTCTGGTGCAAGAAAAGTGGATGTCCTTCTAGTTCATCCAGATTATTAGTGAGTTAACAACTTAAAGTGGTAGGACTGAGATCCATTTCCCTGATGAAATTCATCTTAGGGGAAAAGTTTCCGGAAGCCTCCTGCATTCTTTAGAAGGCCCCAAACAAGACTCTGCATATAAAAGAGAGAAAACAAGACAAGGGAGATCATTCATATGGATTCTGGGTTCACTTTCTGCTCATGAGATGTAGACTTTGCAGTCCCTGCAATACCTACCCCCAGTCTAAGGAGAATTTTAATGTCAGACTCCAACATCAAGCCTAGACCACAAGGCTGTGTAGCATGAGAGGATTTCTCCCCAAAACTACAGTGGAAATATTAAAAGGGGATAAATATGGGGGCTGGAGCGATAGTACAGTGTGCAGAACACGTGGCTTACATGCAGCTGACCCAGGTTCAATCCCTGACATCTAAGTGGACCCCAAGTACAGCCAGGTGTGATTCCTAACTGCAGAGCTAGAAGTAACCTCTGAGCATTGTTGGGTGTAGCCTGAAACCGACCAATCAAGCAAACAAAGAGGGGTGAAATTGGGCCAGAATAGTACTGCTGGTGGGGACACACATCCAACTCACTTCAGATCCTGACACTACATAAGATATCCTGGGTCCACTAAGAATTCTGAATGCAGAGCCTCGAATAAGCTCTGGGCACTGCTAGGTATGGATGAAAACAACAAACTAAATGCACAGATAATTTTGAAAAGGATGAATTTGAATTGCAAAGGAAACAATGACCAAAGTAAAAATATCCCTCATACTTACAGAGAATATTTGCACATCACTCATCTGACAAAATATTAACATTCAAGTTCTATATATGGAACCTGAGTGATAGCACAGTGGTAGGGTATTTGTCTTGCATGCTTCTGACCTGAGAAAAACCTGAGTTCAACCCTGGCATCCCATATGGTCCACTGAGCCTGCTAGGAGTGATTTCTGAGTGCAGGGCCAGGAATATCCATTGAATGTGGCCAAGAGTGACCCCAAAACAAATCAAAACAAAAAATTCAAGTTATATAAGGCACTGGTAAAGGAGGTTTTATGTATCTATAAACACATTTATACCAAGTCAGATAAAAAATGGAGGAGGAAGATGAATACTGGATTTTTATACAACATAGTTACAAAATATATACAAAATATACAAAGAGTTATATGAAAAGATACTCATCACTTATCAGAAAAACACAAATTAAAATGCATCAAAACAAAATGAGATGTCATATCACATCAGTGAGACTGGTACTCATCATAAAAAACAAACCGAATCAGTATTGTTGTGGATGTTGGGAAAAGGGGGCCCTCATTTACTGTTGATGGGAATGTTGACTGGTCCAGCCTTTTTTGAAAAGCAATAGGAAAACTTCTAGAAATTACTAGGAATTGAATTTCTATATTATCCAGAAATTAAACTTCTTGGCATTTACCTTAAGGGCCAAAAAAAACTATATTCAGAAGAGATATTTTCACTCCTATGATCATTGCATTCTACTCAGAATAGACAAAATCTAGAAACAAACCAAGTGCCTAAAAACAGATGAGTGGATAAAGAAACTATGGTACATAGGACCAGAGTGAAAATATAGGGTGCTTGCTTTGCATGAGACTGCCCCACATTCAATTCTAAGCTCCCCTATGGTCTTTGAGAACATTAGGAGAAATTCCTAAGTGCGTAGCCATGAATCACTCCTGAATATTACTAGTATGACCCAAAAACAATAGCAGAAAAAGAAAAGAAATAAAAAAGAAACTATGAAAAGATTAAACTATAAAAAGATGAAACCATGCAATGTGGTACTATGTGGATGGATCTGGATAGTATCATGCTGAGTGAAGTCAATCAAAAGAGAAATAGATACAGAATGAGCTCTATCATATATTGAGTATAAAGAAGGGGAATAAAAAAACCCAAAAACAAAGACTCTAAGAATTGGTTTTTAATAGGAAGCTTACTATGGTATGGAGGGAGTGGTGGTGGTGGTAATGGGGTGGACAGTGGGACTGTGATGGAGGGAAGTGGACACTGGTGGAGAGTGTAGTACTGAAAATAATTCATGCATTAAACAGATTAATGTATGTTAACAGTATTGTGAACCATGGTTCCTACAATTAAAAAAAAATTTTTTTTTTGGTTTTTGGGTCACACCCGGCAGTGCTCAGGGGTTACTCCTGGCTCCATGCTCAGAAATTGCTCCTGGCAGGCAAGGGGGACCATATGGGGCACCGGGATTCCAAACGATGACCTTTTGCATGAAAGGCAAACGCCTTACCTCCATTCTCCAGCTTATTTGGTTTGAGAGTAGTGGGAAGTGGGGAGCAAGGGAAAGCAGGGCTTCACAAGATTGGGGAGGGGACAGACCATAGACTCTTGAAGTACTCTGCTTCCAGATACAAGTGTGAAAAATAATATATGCCATAAGTGAGTACAAGGACAGGGCCTTATTGAAATATATGTTTGGATATACATTGTGAGCATGATTCTATTTGCTAGTGACGGAAGGGCAAATATTAAACAGATGTGGGGGGTGAGAAGAGACACTCTAGTTTCTTTGAATTGAGTGCTTAGGAAAATCACTTATGAGATGATTTATCTTGTTGTTTGAGGACCACACTACCAATCTGGAGGTTACTCTTGTCCAGTCTGGTACTGGTGGGTGATCATATGGTGTCAATGATCAACCTAGGTTTCATGCACACAAATCAAACACACTAACACTTTGAGTCATCTCCCTAGCCCAGAAGATGACATTAAACTGATAGATGATAAGAAGGATCCAATAAGTTTAATATCTCAGGAATAGTATGATAAGCTGAGGAAACAACTGCTAGCAAGTAGGGAATAGTTGGTGTGGGGCATGGGTTGGCAAGAATAGTCTGAAAGCAATCAAGACTAGAACCTCTGGTTAACTACTTAGAGAAGATGAGAAAACAGGCAAATAAGACTACAATTAGGAAGGTTCTTTTGGTGAAAACATATCTGTTGGATGTCAAAAATTATCTATTAGGGGCTGGAGCAATAGCACAGAGGTAGGGCGTTTGCTTTGCACACAGCCGACCCAGGACAGATCCGGGTTTGATCCCTGGCATTCCATATGGTCCCCTGAGCTGCTGAGAGCGATTTCTGAGCAGATTGCCAGGAATAACCCCTGAGCACTGCCGGGTATGCCCTCTCCCCCACCCCCACCACACGCACACCAAAAACAGGGAAGGTTATCTATTAACTTAAGTCTGGCATACAGTTCCTAAGCAAAAGGATCATTGACTTCTTGGCATCACAAAAGTATAATGTCTCATCAGATGAGGTGTTGCAAAAGGTTCTGAAGCTTTTTCCTGGTAACTTCTAAATTCCCGAGTGACCCATCCCATAAATGCACACGCCAGCACTTAATGTGACAGTTGGACAATGGCTTTGGCTAAGTGTCATTAGCCATGTGTGCCACAATAAGTTTAAATGGTTATTGACTTCCTGGTTCTAATTTCCATTTCAACATTCAAGGGGGCAATTACCAGAGCTAGGCTTAAGGAATAATTGACATGCTTTATGTTTGAAATCTCAGTAGGTTAAACTTCCCATTTGTAAAACTTTTCAAGTTGCTCCTTTGCTGAGCACATAAAACAAATTTACTTCAGAACTGAGACCTTGTATGCCAAATTTTTACAGCCTTAAATATAGTATTTTATTACTACTATAAATGATTCTTGATTCACCTCCCACAGACCCTTCGGTGCTGAAGACAAGAGAGTTCCCTAATTAATGTGTTTTAATTCATAGAAGTTTTCTAAGTTAAAGCCAGTACATTTCGATATTTCAAAGGTACAATCTACATTTATGTTAAATATAATCAATCTGAAAATTTACAATTAGCTGGAATAGATTGATTGTAGTAATCTTTAATAAACACCCCCCCAAAACAATTTCCTTTATATAATATAAATGCAGTAAAATGTTCAGGACTTAATAATAATATGGAGACCAATTCTTGAGCTTATTTATTTTTTTATAGTGAAACATTCAGGTTTCTAGTAATTATTATAGGGCATAAGTTCCATCATGATATAAATCAAGCTGTCAGCTCTGTCTGGTTCAAATTAAAGGTTGGAGAGATGGAGAAACGTGTCTCCTCAAATGTTCCACCCTGGCACTTCCAGATTATGCACAGCCTCTCTGGATGGAGGTAACGCAACACTAATCCTTGCATTTGCTCTTGTTCTGATGCCACTGCACATCTCAGGAAGACATGTTCTGTTCCTTTGCAGGGCTCAGCTGGCTGCCCTCATCTCTGGTGTCCATGGATCAGGGGTTGAGATCTGTGCGTGGGCTAGTTCTTGCAGAACGTTATTCATTTGTCGCATCTAGTGGTGGATAAAAAACTGTTGGGCCACCCTTTTCTTGAAAGAATAAAAAAGAACTTGAAACATAAATTGGCTGCTGCAGATGGCCATACACATAGCTGGGAAGGAATAAAAGCTCTTGTGGCGTTTGGAACATCACCTCTGAGGACATGACTAATGTTTGGGCAATGTCAGCATTGATACTCGACCTTCCTGGAATTCAACTTTGGGTTCTTGGCTAAGAGGTGAAAAATAAAACATAGCAGACCTGTCCCTGAGCCTACTGCTATTTCCAGACTGTGTTCATATTCTGGTGCTCAGGTTTTGGGTTGAGCCACTGTGCTGGGTTCAAAACTGAAGGCTATGGGTAGGCTGAGCCAAGGTTACTCTGCTGGGAATTTAAAGAAATTCCTTCATGGAAAGAAGGGTTTGAACTCTGACCAAATGACTCTCCTGTGGAGTTTTGGAAGATTGGAATGGTAGAGTTCAAGGACAAATGCACATTGCTGACTCTTATTGCTGGAAGTCTGTCTGCTGAGATGCTGGGTATTAACATGCCACTGCTACCACCTCCCTCCCACTCAGCTCCTGTCTGTTCCCATGTTTGCTCTGTGATGCCAACCCACTGTTTTCTCCTCATCCCATGGAATTGGCAGCTCCATTTGCCATCTGGCAAAGAATGATGAGATTTTTGTATGTAAGGGAAGACGAAGTATTGGAGGAAGACAAGCACAGCTAACAATAGTCACCCCCCCAAAAAAAAAAAACAAGAAAATTTTTGGTATGACAGGCACCATGTTCAGTCATTAGGACACAGGTTTCCATGAGGCCTCAACTATGCCAACAGGCCTCTTGATGATGAGAATAGGAATGGGTAAAAATGGAGTCTGTTCTTTTCTTACTTTAACAAAAAGTTTCTTGATTTTTCTGTCTCCAAGAGCTCAAGATATGAGATCTTTTTGCTTTTATTATAATCTCTAGGGTCACATTAAGAGGTAAAGGAAGGCAAGTTACAGATGTTTTCCTCTATAAAACAGGATGAAATTAAGAAACAAAATAAAGCCTGAGTCTTGCCAAGAGATTTCCAGTGAGAGTAAGGTGGAGATAAATGATATTATGGCTTCAGTCTCCATTTTCTACAATTCTGCAAAATCAGAGAAGACATGTAGTACATGTTTGAAACTCAATAGGCATACAGATTAGCTGAGAATTGATTAACCAAGATATTACAGAAAAATCATATATCTCATTAAAAGCAATTTGACATTTTCCCCAATTGGTTATATTCTTTCCCTTTTTTTCTTCTTTTTCATAAGCAATTCTTGATGTTTTGGCCACACTTAACTATGCTGAGGGTTTAGTCTTGGCTCTGTGCCTAGGGATCACTTCTAGTAGTGTTCCTGGTTACACATATGGTGCTGAAGCTTGAACCAAGGCTGGCTGTGTGCAAGGTCAATGTCTTTATCCCCTCTCCTGTTTTTTGACGTTTTCCAGTTCTGGTAGGGCTCTGAGACCACAAAGTCATACTTGATGTTAGGAGGTGATGTGGTGTCAGAGATCAAAACCAGGGCCCTGCTCATGATGTACTTGTGTTTTACTACTGAGAGTCTCATCAGCCCGTTTATAATTCCTAAATATGCAAAAGAAACATTTTTTTTTTTAGTGTAAAAATTCTCTCACCATCCATTTGCCCCCAGTCCCTATTTCCACATGTTCAGTGTTCCCACGTGACTGACAGGAATCCCTCCTCTGTATATTGTGCTCAAGCACACTTTAAGCTTTTGTTAAACTAAGTTTGTTTTGGAAGTACTGAACCCACTAATCTTTCTGCAAGCAAACGTGATCCAGACAGCCTTGGCTCCAAACTCAACCTTTCAGGTCAGTTACACAACAAGTAGGAGGAACTTTGATTATACACGGCATCAGGGGAAAATAGTGTAATGACAAGAAGAGCCAAGATAATGAGATAATTGCTTTAGAATAGAGCATAGGATACCTCACAACTATTGGCTACTTCCTTGTAACTATAAGAATGTGAATTTCAATGTATAAGGAGAACCAAAGGAAAACTGTAGGAACTTCACATAAAGAACATAAAGTCTAATCAGTGAAACCAACGTGAATGGCCGGTCGTTTTAGGGCTTTCACTTACATTCTCCAGGAAAATTACCAGGAAAATGGTAAATAAGTATAGACTGCAGGTGTCAGAGTGTTAGCACAGCAGTAGGGCATTTGCCTTGCACACAGTCGACCTGGGACAGACTCAGGTTCGATTCCCAGCACTCCATACAGTCCCCTGAGCCTGCCAGGAGTGCAGAGCTAGGAGTATCCCCTGAGCATCACTGAATGTGGCACCACCCAAAAATTACAAAAAAAGTGTAGCCTTCTTAGCAAACACAAGAAATATTTGGATGTTCTGTGGGTTTGAGCCCAGACAGTTCTGTTTGAAAACTTTCCATTTATGTGACTTTGGGCAAATTATATAAGCTCTTGGAAGGTGGTTTTCTTTTCTACAGATGTGAATAAAGATTTTGTGTGCAGAGAATTACATTCAGGGTTAGAGATAAAGTTTGTGCAACCTGGTAACAATACTGAGCTCCTAGCATATGTTCTTGAGACTCAGGATCCTCTTTTGTCAACATAGCACCCTACCTGTCCAATTATATAAATCTGACAAAACAAAAAGCCAGTTAATCATGTTTTCTATGAAGACAGAGTCAAGAAAGTAAATCACACGGTTTACAAGACTGACTATTTGACTACTCTGTCAGTTCTCAATGTATAAAATAGGTCAGGCTCTAATTCCCAGTTTCTCCACCTGTAAAATCACAGGATTTTAGAGATAGAAAAAATTAAAACACATCACATTAAATGTTTAGCCGAGTGCTGCAGCATTCAGTGTTTAGCAATGTGCTGATGAATGATGGTGTTTGATAAATATTAGTTTAAAAAGTCCAGTTATGGGGCCGGGCGATGGCGCTGCAGGTAAGGTGCCTGCCTGCGCTAACTTAGGACGGACCGCGGTTCGATCCCCCGGTTCCCCATATGGTCCCCCGTGCCTGCCAGGAGCGACTTCTGAGCAAATAGTCAGGAATAACCCCTGAGCGTCACCGGGTGTGGCCCAAAAACCAAAAAAAAAAAAAAAAAGTCCAGTTATTTGCAGAATAAAGTGAACAAATGATGGGAAAGAAGAAAGTACAAAAGTTTGAAATAAATACTTGCTAAGTGAATTAATGAAGAAAGTCACATGAATAAGAGGCCCGAAAACTGAAAAACTTCTGAAAATGCCTCCAATATTGGGTTCTCTCTCTTTTTATAAGGTGTTGTTTGCTGGGGATATTGGTGGTGGTAAATGTGCACTGGCGAAGGTTATTCTAAATTGTATGACTGTAACTCAATCATGAACAATTTTATCTGTGAAATAAAACAACTATTTTGAACAACCTTTTAACCACAGTGTTTAAATAAAAAAATTTTTTTGAAGAACTGACAAAAAAAAATAAAGGGGTTGTTTGTTTTAGATCCCATCCTAAGAAAATGAGGGAGAATGAGGCATTGGTGAATAATAATAAAAACCATCAGTTTTTTTTTTCCAAAGACATCACTTTCTGATAGAATGTGCTTGTTTTTCTTTTCTTCAGCAAATATGTGACAGTCCATTTAGGTTCTGATTTTTCCTCTGAAGTTGTCGAGAATTGGCCTATTATAGAGAAGAGACATTGAAAACTGCCCTTACCCATCTGTCCATGGAAGTGATATTTGGTAAACTACCGAGCTTAGGCACTAAATGTGACTGACAGTGGATGTGCACTAAGAAAGAAAGTCCTTTAAGAATGATGAGTTTTAAGAATGAGGTATCATCTCACACCACAGAAACTGACACTTCTCACAAAGAATAAGAACAATCAGTACTGGAGGGGATATGGATTGAAAGAAACTCTCATTCACTGCTGGTGGGAATGCTGCCTAGTCCAGCCTTTATGGAAAACAATATGGGAATTCCTTAAAAAACAGGAAATTGAACTCCCCTATGATCCAGGTATACCACTCCTAGGGATATACCCTAGGAACACAAAAATACAATTCAAAAATCTCTTCCTCATACCGATATCATTGCAGTGCTATTCACAATAGTCAGACTCAGGAAACAACCAAGATGCCCTTCAACAGATGAATGGCTAAATAAACTGTGGTACATAGACACAATGGAATATTATGCAGCCGTCAGGATAAATGAAGTCGTGAAATTTTCTTATACATATATCTCTGTACATGGTATCTATTATGCTGAATGAAATAAGTCTGAAGGAGAGAGATAGGCACAGAATAGTCTCACTCATCTATGGGTTTTTTGTTTGTTTGGTTTTTGGTTTTTGGGTCACACCCAGAACTGCTTAGGGGTTACTCCTGGCTCTATGCTCAGAAATCGCTCCTGGCAGGCTCCGGGGACCATATAGTATGATGGGATTTGAACCACCGTCCTTCTGCATGCAAGGCAAGCGCCTTGCCTCCATGCTATCTTTCTGGCCCCACTCATCTATGGGTTTTCAGAAAAATTAAAGACAGTATTGTAATAATTTTCAGAGACAATAAAGATGAGGGATAGATGGTCCAGACCAGGGGTGGCGAACAAGTTCGACACAAAGAGCCAAAATTTTAAACTGTGAGAGTCAGAGAGCCACACCACGCAGTGACCTGCCAAAACAGACAAAAACTCACACGAAAGCATATAATTTTAATAATAATATATTAAACACATATTGCATTTTTCCATTTTGAGTGAGGGTAAAAATCCTGTTCACCACCCCTGGTCCAGCCCATGATATGAAGCTCACCACAAAGAGTGGTGAGGGCAGTTAGAGAAATAACAACACTGACAACTATCATAACAATGTGAATGAATGAAGGAAATACAAAGCCTATCTCAAATACAGGTGGGGGTTGGGAGAGTGTGTGGAGAGAAAGGAGTTTTGGGGCACTGATGATGGGAATGCTGCACTGGTGAAGGCGGTTGTTCTCTATATGACTGAAACCCAACTACAATAATGTCTGTAATCAAGGAGCTTAAATAAATATATTTTAAAAAGAATGATGAATTTTAATGTTTGAATTGGGCCAGCTCCTTAGACTCACTCTTTTCTCAAATGAGATGTAAATCTATCAATGAAAAATCATGGGTACACCAGCCCATGTAGCTTAAGGCTGGTTATGTCAGAAGGAGAGGGTGGGCTAAATTCCCACCTTCCCAAAGCCACACTTGTCTTCATTACTCAGAATCACAGTTTTTCAGATGACCCTACCACAACCCCCTCTATGATTTTCTTGGGCTCACCAATCTGATCACACATCAGGCTTGGGAACATACATAAATTCCACAGTGATCCCCAAAAGTACTGCAATATGTGTAAGCACAAGCAAAGGACTGCAGCCACAAAAGGCAAATATTCAAAGCCAAGCTTGATAGTTGTGTGTATGAGAGAGGGTGGGTAAGGAGAGACAGAATTAGAGAGTGAAAAATAGAGACAGAGAGAAGGAGAGGAAAACGAGAAAGATAAAAAGAGAATGGGGAAGGAGGTACTGCTTATTAGAGCTCTCCATCATGAGAGCTCTTCTTGATCCCTTCAGAGTGCTCTTGGAAGGAAACCACTATATACAATCTATGATCTACACCAGAATATAATGTTCCTTTTACTTGAGGGAGCAGTACTAAAGTCAGTTATTTGGGGAAAGTGCAGAAAGTGTCTCTTCTCTTTTACTTATTTATTTATTTATTTATTTTTATCTGTACAAACGTGGGGTTCTTTTATAATTTGATTTTCATCTAATACCTTTTTATTTATGTTATTGCTTAAATTAACATTCTTCAATCTTTTCTACACCTGTGAGTTGGCAACTATACTGCACATTAATTTGTGGCAGTTATCTTATTATATTGGATAGGGTGATTATGGGCCAGTGGTTATTCCTGGTTCTGTGGTCGAGAATAACCACAGCAGTACTCAGGGCACCATATGTGGTGCTGGAGTTGAACAGAGGTTAGCAATGCTTAACATGCTGTAATCCTTATACTATCATTCTTTCCCTTGGATCGAAGCTAAAATCAAGATGATAGACCAATGCTTGTCTCATCTGTGGACTAGAATGAGTTCATAGATGGTAATCGAGAAATACTGGCTTAAATTATTCCAGTTTGGGACAGAAGAATTAGATTAGCAAGTAGGGAACTTGCCTTGCATGCAGCTTAATGATAGCTCTTGGAGTTATCTACTCTGCCCTTTAACAAAACTCAACATTATGAGTTTCTTCTCTTTGGAACTTCCATAAGTTCCAAGACAGGAACTCATCCTATGTACTTCCTGCTTAAAGCTCAGAGTTAATCAATTATTCAATGAAATTTCTAAATTTCCTTGATATTTTTATTATTATTATTAAAGAATGACATACGAGGGGGCCAGAGAGATAGCACAGCGGTGTTTGCCTTGCAAGCAGCTGACCCAGGACCTAATGTGGTTGGTTCGAATCCCGGAGTCCCATATGGTCCCCCGTGCCTGCCAGGGGCTATTTCTGATCAGGTAGCTAGGAGTAACCCCTGAGTGCCACAAGGTGTGGCCCAAAAAACAAAACAAAACAAAACAAAAAGAAAAAGAAAAAGAAAGAAAAAAAGAATGGCAATAAGAAATTAACACTTGGACATTTGTTGTGCTTTTGTTGTGCTTATGTTTAGTGAGGTGTTACTTTTTCTGAACCCTCTCTGAAGACAGAGCATGAAGTTTTGTGTTTTTTTTTTAAATTCAAACTTAGAAAGGCAATGCTAACATTGTATACTGCACCTAAATCTTTCTTTTTCTTGACAATCATGATATCTCACACCAAATACTTTGTTATGTGTTTCCTAAGAGAAAAAAATCTACCCTTACTTAAAACAGCACAATTTCCATATCTAAGAAAACATTAACTCAATAATATTACTTAGTTGTATTAGAACAATTCTAACTGCTCCCAAATAATGTTTAAAATATAAAAATCTAGGCACGCAGGATGTCGAAGCAATAGGACAGGGCATTTTCTTTGTATGTGGCTGATCCAAGTTCAATCCCTAGTATCCCATATGGTTCCTAGAGCCTGCCAGGAATAATTTCTGGGCACAGAACCAGTATTAACCCCTGAGAGCCACAGGGTGTGATTTCCCCCAACCAAAAAAAAAGGCTCCGATAATATTTGTGCGTTATTGTAGTTTTTAATTTTTTTTGTTCTTTTTTTTTTTTACTTTTCTCTCTTGCTTTTCCTTTGATTAAAAATCAATTTTAAGAATACTATATATCTGGTTCTTTTTTATATATACCTGTATCTTTTATATATCTTAAGATTTTTTTTCCTATCATACCTTACCCTGTTTTGCTCTTCTTTCAGTATTATTTGATGCGTGGATGATTTTTATTAAATGAAATTAAGTTCTTACCATAATATTTTTGATATTCAAATTTGCCAGTGGGAACCTATCCGTTTTAGATACTATACAATATGTTTTGATATGTAAACAACTTACTTATTTAAAATTAAAAAGGTATACATAGAAAAGTCATACCCCAATCTCCTTAACCCATCTCCTGTATAGATAGATATTCTCATTAGTTTCTGATTTAATCTTCCTATGTTTATTGTTTAAGTATAAGTGTAAAATGTATATTAAGACAAATACATTTTATTTTACTATCTTCTACTTAATGGTGTATCATGAAATAGTTATCAGTTCATATAGACCATATATGTTCTTCATAAATTTTACAGACAGTATTCTGTTGTTTGATAGACTTGAGTTTATTGAAAAATTCATCCTGAATAGATATGCAGGTTGATTCAAACAGTTTACACCACAAATAATACCTCACTAAATAATACTCTGCATCATGAAGCAAACACTTTATATTAGTCACATTAGAAACAGAAGATTAGTCTTTTTTTTTCTGTTTTTTTTTTGGGGGGGGGGGTCACACCCGGCAGTGCTCAGGGGTTATTCCTGGCTCCATGCTCAGAAATTGCTCCTGGCAGGCACGGGGGACCATATGGGATTCCGGGATTCAAACCGATGACCTTCTGCATGAAAGGTAAATGCCTTACCTCCATGCTATCTCTCCAACCACAGATTAGTCTTAACCTGCCCTAAACCCATAAATCAGAATACACATGCTAAGAAGCCCGCCACCAATACACACTTGAATTATATATGCAAACTGAAATTTTGGAAATACAAAGTTTACCAATAATAGATCTTCATGAAAAGTACACAAAGAGAAGCTATCTCACCAATATTTTCACTTGGGTATTTTTTAAAATATCTATAAATTAAATTGCCAATTGTTTTTTTTTAAGTTTTGCCAATGTTTACATTGAGATATTCTTTTTTTCTTTTGTTCCTTTATTTAAACATCTTGATTACATATATGATTGTGATTAGGCTTCAGTCATGTAAAGATCACCCCCTTTACCAGTGCAACATTCCCACCACCAATGTCCCAAATCTCCCTCCATCCCACCCCACCCTCACCTGTACTCCAGACAGACTTTCCAGTTCCCTCATTCATTCACATGATTATGGTAGTTCTCTGTGTAGTTATTTCTATAACTGCACTCACCACTCTTTGTGGTGAGCTTCATGAAGTGAGCTGGAAGTTCCAGCCCTCCTCTCATTGTCTCTGAGGATTGTTGCAAAAATGACTTTTATTTTTCTTAAAACCCATAGATGAGTGAGACTATTCTGTGTCTCCCTCCCTCCTCTGACTTATTTCACTCAGCATGATAGATTCCATGTACATCCATGTATAGGAAAATTTCATGACTTCATCTCTCCTGATGACTGCATAATATTCCATTGTGTATATGTACAACAGTTTCTTTAACCATTCATCTGTTGAAGGCCATCTTGGTTGCTTCCAGAGCCTGGCTATTGTGAATAGTGCTGCAATAAATATAGGTGTGAGGAAGGGGTTTTTGGATTGCATTCTTGTGTTCTTAGGGTATATCCCTAGGAGTGGAATAGCTGGGTCGAATGGGAGCTCAATTTCCTTTCTCTCCACATCCCCGCCAGCACTGATTGTTCTCATTCTTTGTGATGTATGCCAATCTCTGTGGTGTGAGATGGTATCTCATCGCTGTTTTTATTTGCATCTCCCTGATGATTAGTGATGCCTTTGGCCATTTGTATTTCTTTTTTATCAAAGTGTTTGTTCATTTCTTCTCCCCATATTTTGATGGAATTAGATGTTTTTTTCCTTGTAAACTTCTGTCAGTGCCCTGTATATTTTGTATATTAGCCCCTTATCTGATGGGTGTTGGGTGAATAGTTTCTCCCACTCGGTGGGTGACTCTTGTATCCTGGGCACTGTTTCTTTTGAGGTGCAGAAGCTTCTCAGCTTAATGTATTCCCATCTGTTGATCTGTTTCCACTTGTTTGGAAAGTGCACTTTCCTCCTTGAAGATGCCTTTAGTCTCAATATCATGGAATGTTTTACCGAAGTGTTGTTCTATATACCTTATGGTATCAGGTCTGATATCAAGGTCTTTAATCCATTTGGATTTTACCTTCATACATGATGTTAACTGGGGGTCTATGTTTGCTTTTTTGCAAGTGGCTAACTGTTCTGCCAGCACCTCTTGTTGAAGAGGTTTTCCCTCCTCCACTTAGGATTTCTTGCTCTTTTGTAAAAAAATCAGGTAATTGTATGTCTGGGGAACAATGTCTGAGAACTCAAGCCTATTCCACTGATCTGAGGGTCTGTCTTTATTCCAATAGCATGCTGTTTTGATAACTATTGCTTTGTTCTTGAGATTTAGTGACCTTCCTATTTTTTTACATTTAGTTGAATGATACTATGATAGATTGTCTCTACCATCTCTCACATAGGAGAATCATATGTGTGAAAGGGAGTTAGGGAAGGAGATAACAATTTAAGTTGGAGAATTACATATGAAAGATTGACAAATGACTTTTTAGTGTAAGATGAAAATTTACTTTACTGTTGTCATGCGAATTTCTTTACTTTTTGTTTGTTTTGAGGCCACATCCTGTGATGCTCAGAGCTTACTTCTTGCCTCTGTGCTCTGGAATAACCCTTGATGATACTCAAGGAATCACATGGTTGCATGGATTGAACCTAGGTATGCTATATGCAAGACAAACACCTTGTCCACTGTACTATCTGGTCCCATATTAGTTTCTTTTCAAGAACTGTCTTAGCCTCCAAGTTATTGAGTCATACAGCAAAACCCTCATGTCTCCAATAAACCTGCTTCATATATCGAATGAGTTAGAATAAATAGGTATTCCTTTGCTTATTTATCTTCCTTTATTGTTAATCTTTAATTTACCACCTCAAAAAGATCAGAAAGTTTGAATCCCAAGCACCTTAAAGCATAATTATTGACTATATTCACTTCCAACAATCTAACAAACAAAACTAAAGTCATCTGACCTAACTATGGCCTGAAAAGTTAATATTTTTGAACAAGCACAAGAATGAAACTTCTATTGAATATTGACGGTGATGGATGATGACAAAGTGATGAGTTGATTGTAAAAAGATGTCACTGCTTTAACTCTAAAGTAGTTCAACTATATATACGCAACCAAGAAAAATGACATACCCAAGTTGCACCCAAGACATCCTTCTTCACAAGGTATGCATTCCTCATAGTCTGGATCCTGGACTTCACCTATACATGAAAATTGGAAGATTAAAAGAGACAATTTACTTTCACTGAGTGGAAATGCATTGATTTCTATAAAATATGTTGCTATAAATTTTGTTTTTAATAAAATCATAGAAAAAATATGAAATCTAAAACCTTCCTTGAGGATATATGTGTCATTCACATTTTTTATCTTATATTTAATTTAATATATTCTATCTGCTTGATAGAGTACATAAATAACGAAGACTACATGCCATATAACTAACTTTAAAGTCAGATCATTGATTTTATTTATTAAAAAAACAAATTCTGGGGTCCGGAAGATAGTATGGAGGTAAGGCATTTGCCTTTCATGCAAAAGGTCATTGGTTCGAATCCCGGTGCCCCATATGGTCCTCCGTGCCTGCCAGGAGCAATTTCTGAGCATGGAGCCAGGAGTAACCCCTGAGCACAGCCGGGTGTGACCCCAAACCACAAAACAACAACAACAACAACAAAAAACCCAACAAGTTCTGTTCTTTTTCTTTTTTTAATTTTTGGGCCACACAGGTGACTCTCACGGGTTACTCCTGGCACTGTGATCAGAAATCACTCTTGGCAGATGGGGAAACAATAGGAGATGCCGGGGATCAAAATTGGGTTGGTCCTGGGTTGGTTGCATGCAAAGAAAATGCCCTACCTGTTGTGCTATCACTCTGACCCAAAGAAACAAATTCTGATTCTAAAAATAGAATTGGCTGCATAGATAAATTGTCAGTATATTCTAAAAATATGCCATAAACACTTTTTTAAAGGTTTTAAATCATATATTACATTAATCAAAAATGAGTAAGATATACATCTTAAAGATATATATCTTAAAGAATATAATCATAATTGTTCTAGGAATATATTAGTGTTCTCTTCAGCACCAGGCCTGACATAGTTCTTTATAAATTTTTGTTTCTATTTTTTTTGGGGGGGGGCCATACCCAGTGACGCTCAGGGGTTATTCCTGACTATTTGCTCAGAAGTCGCTCCTGGCAGGCACGGGGGACCATATGGGGAACCGGGGGATCGAACCACGGTCCATCCTAGGTTAGCACAAGGCAAGGCAGCCACCTTACCTCCAGCGCCACCGCCTGGCCCCCATTGTTTCTATTTTTTGTTTATTTTTTCTAATTCTTGTTTTTGTTTTGTTTGTTTTGGGTCACACCCGGCAGTGCTCAGGTGTTATTCCTGGCTCTACGCTCAGAAATCACTCCTGGTAGGCTCGGGGGAACACATGGGATGCCGAGATTCGAACCACCATCCTTCTGTGAGCAAGGCAAATGCCCGACCACTGTGCTATCTCTCAAGTCCCTTATTCTTGTTTTTTAAAGTTTATTTTTCTGGCATAATTTTTACACAGATCATATAAAATATGAAGGAAGCATTCTTACAGCAAAGAGAACAAATTTTATAAATGATGTATCAAAACTTCTCTTTCCATAATAGACGAAATTGTATAATGACCATGCCATTCACAGAGCACTGTATTCACAGGACATATATTATTCACAGGACATGCTTTCAAGTTATTTTAAATAGGCAAGTTCTCAATGGTTTCTTACATCAAACTGTTTTTATTCTATACTTTTCTTTTCACAGACCATAAATAGGGAAATTGGGTTAATTTTGACAAGGGTTTATAATTAGTCACGAAAAGAGAGCAACCGTTGACTAGGACTTCTGAATTTTAATCAAGTTTTTTTCTTCTCTACACCTTGTTTACAAAATCTCCACTCAACTTTGTGTTTAACTTCATTCCTATCCAATTTAATTGTGTTTGGGGAAATTCAAAGAAAAGGTGTGCAGAGCCAAAGTTACTATAGCAGGTAGAGACTTGCCTTGCAGGTGGCTAACCCAAGTTCCATACTTGGCATCCCATATGCTCCCTAAGCACTACCAGGAGTGATTCTTGAGTAACGTCTTGTTATGCAGGAATAAATCCAGGGTAAAACCAGGAGTAATCACTAAGCATTGCTGAGTGTAGCCCCCAAACTAAAAAATTAAAAACAAAGAAAAGGTCATTTAGGTCCTAATATTAAAGCCAGGAAGACAACTGAAGTCCTTGGAATATTCTCATGCTGCATCTTAGAAGCAAGGACAAAAGCCCAGAATGGCCTTACCTTTCCCACACTCTGATTTCTGGCAGGTATGGTTGGTGGGTGCTATGAAGTAACCACTCCGGCATTGTGTACAGTTCTTAGTGCTGTGGCATTGCTCACAATTTTCTGGACAGGGCAGGCAGATATGTCCCTCCCCTGGGAAGTGACCTGCTGGGCACCTGTCCCGACATTTCCCCTGGTGCAGGAAGCGCTCTTGGCTATGCTTACCTGAACAGAGAGGCAATAAAATGAAAAAAAGTGAGTAGCAGAATGACCCATGAAGCTAATACAACAAAGGATTTTCTTAAAATTAAGATATGACCAAGTACCTTTTTGGTTCCTATGAAACAAAAAGCATAAGACTAGAGTTAATGAAAATTATAGTATCTATATTCTTGTTTTTAAAAAGTTCTTCTTGGTGGGAATCCTCTTTCAATATTTTTATGTATTTGTTTGAACAATGACTGCTCTCTGGGATGCAACTCCTCCAAACTACACTCTATATACATTTCTATAAGTTACTGAGCTCCTATTAACATTGGCTCAAAAAGGATACAGTCAGCAGAGTCTATGGAAAGACTCAATATATTCTATGGAAATTTGTTCCTGGAGGGGATAGATAAATGATCACAATTATTTAACAAATGTCACAACTACTTGAAAAGTATTATAATCAGTTATCAATAACACAAGACTAATGAGGATGTCCTTAAGGTCTCCTCCCTCTATGCTGATGAACATTTTATTTGTGTTAAGTATTTAAAATATTCAACTTTTCTGTCTGAATCAGCTCTCCCAGATACCCCTGCCTCTGCAGAAGAAGCCAACTCCTCTATCCAGTGTACGTGGGATTGAGTGTTCACACATGATACAATCAGAACTGCATAAAGATCCAGAACCAATGATCTTCAATATCCAAAGTTGCCAAATTTGTGGTAAAGATAGCATAAGCACCATGTCATAAGCACAGAAATGGAGTACAATACTTGATTGAACCAGATGACACTGCCAGCATTCAACTATTTTTCAAACCCAAGCTCTCTACTCTCAAAGGGTTTGAACTCATTTTCTTATGTAATTAAAGTTCTCCATCAAATTTAGGCACATCCTTGGATAATGGACTTGGAAGATATTTCTTTCTGATAGTGATTTTAAGCCAAGCAAGCATTCACAGTGGTGGAAAAACGTGACTGCTGTGTCCAAGCTTAACTAAGTAGAACATTATCCTCTAAGGGAAGAGGAGTGTTTGGAAGATATAATGTGCAGCTTGAATTCTACTATTATAGCCAATATTGTAATGCACACAATCAGGATCTAGTAATACACAGACTGTTAGGAGACCACCAAGGTCTAAAATTCCCCTTATGTTTATCTCAGGCACTTTATGAAAGTCAGCAAACATTATATCCACCAGGATTCAGCCTAAAAAAGATCCTAGGTCAAGAGGCTAAATATATAGATTTGTATGCAAGAGGCCTGGGCTTGATTCCTTGAGCAAAGAGCCAGGAGTGGTATAGAGTACTGCAATGTGTGACCTCTAAACAAAAACAAACAAAAGAACTAAAGAAAAAATTAAATAAAGGATTCTGATGTCCTGGGAATAAGCTTCTCAGTTTCAGGTAAAGAATGGTGACTGACAACTTAGTAATAGCAACAACTTGCTTTTAGGGTAGGATTCCCTGCATTGTCACCTAACAGTGAGATAAACCAGAAGACACCCTGACTTTGACATAGGAACTGTACAAAACCCATGATCTCTAACTACAGAAATCTGATGCAACAACTGTGATTGTGAAGTGCTTTTACTGGGACCACAGAAAAAGACTTTGGGGTTAGACAACTTGGTGTGTTCGGAGCTTATAATTGGTCTTATGCCAGGATGCATCATGGGTAGTGTCTCCTTGTTTTTAGGCCAAATGGTTTTCCCCCATCTTTTGCTGTGCCTATGGAAAAAATGCCAAACACACACCCTTTTTTTCTTTTCTTTTTAAAAATGTTTACCTTTTAAATAGGGATCCTGCCTTTTTCATAGAACCTTGGGACATGAATTACTTTGTTTTACTACATATTTTCACATTTTTCTATAAAAATAAAATAAAGGAATAAAGAAAGGCTGGTGGTCAGGGACCAAGTGATCTCAGATGCATTGATGAGGGAAAATAAGGACAGAACTAAATATCCAAGCCAAAGTCAATGACAATAGAATCAAGGGACCTAAACTTTAACAATCTAAACTTAAATGAACCTGTTATACTGGCAGGCCAGGGTGCAAAGGGTGGTGATATAGTATGCACTTTGAATCCATTGGTGGAGGGAGGTTGTCAACTGTGGTGAGAAGGGCCCTGATTAATTATATATCTGAAATTCAACTCTGAAGGACTTGATCAATCACAAGTTTCAATAAAATAAAATTTAAAAATATAGAAGCCTGTGTAGAGTACAGGCGGGAGTGGAGTGGGGAGGAGGGAGATCTGGGACATTATTGATGGGGATGTTGCACTGGTGAAGGGTGGTGTTTTTTACATGACTGAAACCCAACCATAATCACATTTGTAATCAAGCAGTTTAAACCAAAAAACAGTTAAAAACAAACAAAAAGAATATAGGATGAAAGGGGCCAGAGTGGTGGTGCAAGTGGTAGGGCACTTTCCTTGCACTCGATCCGCTGGTGTCCCACGTGGTTCCCCAAGCCAGGAGTATTTCTGAATGCATAGCCAGGAGTAATTACTGAGAGTCACCGGGTGTGGCCCAAAAATCAAAACAACAACAATAACAACAACAACAAAAATAGAATGAGAGGGTGTGTAATGAAAATTTTCTCTTCCACTCAACAAAGACTACAGACTCCCCTTCCACTATCAGTGGCATTGCCTCAGGAACTCAGTTCCTAAATACTTATCAGTAAAATAATTGAATGAGTGATTGAGAGATTTAATATTCTGTATTCCTACATATTCAATAGATCCACAGCTTCAGAATGACAAATGCTTTAGATATTAAAGAAATTAACTCCCACCCATATTTCTGGCTTAGAGATGGTTTTATTGCTTGGATTTCTTGGGATGTTATAATATGGTTTGACTGATATAAATTTGAAAAGCCTTCGTATTTAAAATATACAACTTTTGTAAAGGAGGACACTTAGTCAATAATATCAAGAGGCAGCCATTATCACCCTTTTATTATATAAGACTAAAGACAGAATGAGGCAAAATAAAGATAAAATTCAACAAAGATATATTCTATTTATGTGACAATACAAAAAATTGATTTATAAAAGAAAGGTTACCATCCATTTTCTGCAAATGCACAAGACTCTAAACTTGTTCTTCATATTTTTTTTGTTTGTTTGTTTGTTTTTGGTTTTGGTTTTTTTGGGTCACACCCGGCAGTGCTCAGGGGTTACTCCTGGCTCCATGCTCAGAAATTGCTTCTGGCAGGCACGGGGGACCATATGGGGCACGGGGATTCGAACCGATGACCTTTTGCATGAAAGGCAAACGCCTTACCTCCATGCTATCTCCCGGGTCCCCATATTTTTGTTTTATTGCAAGTCAAAATAAAGAGTCCCTTTCTCTTCCATAAAAGACACGTAGGAGAAATATAAATTCTAGCCTCAGTTACATGTACTTATACTGGTCCTATCTCATGATCAGTGATTGAACTGGGAACCGTGGAGAAATGAAAAGCAGCTGGTCTCCAGACAGCTATCTGAAGGCTCATTATTGCCAGAACGTTCACATTTTCAAGGAAAACAAACAAGAATCAAAAACTCCAGGTAATTATTTTAAA
>PVKC010003814.1:0-37612 GCA_004027635.1 Crocidura indochinensis
TACTCAGGGCTTACTCCTGGCTATGCACTCAGAAATCACTCCTGGCTTGGGGGACCATATGGGATCCCTGGGTCAGCTGCGTGCAAGGCAAATACTCTACTGCTGCACCATCGCTCCAATCCCTGGTTTTAAATTTCTTCTTGATGTCTCTTTACTCCTCTATTGGGCAAAAACCTATATTGATTCTTGTCTACCTAGCTACATTTGATGATGGCAAATATTCACTCATCTAAGTCTAGACAAACTCTGGAAGACCAGGTTAATCTGTCTTATTACTAAAGGCTTCTCCTGGGACTAGCACTGAAGCAGTTGGTTAGTCAGCTCTTCTGCTCTTTCAGTTTTCCTGAGTCCAGTTGTTAGACTGCAGTCTAGAGTTGATGCTAGTTTAACTTGGGTACCATGCTCTGTCTCTCCCAGTTCAAGAAAACATTCCAAGTCTCTCTGTACTTTCAAAGACATTCCTACTTTCCTAGATTGGAGGGTTGTATTTCTCACCACTCTCTTGAAGAAGTAACAAGGACTCAAAGCCAGATAACCTCTCTTAAAACTTTAAAAAGTGATTGAATTACAGTTTCTTATTTCTTTTTATGAGATAGGTTTCAAGACTTATGGGTAGGATTTGTATTAGGATTACCAGACACACACACACACACACACACACACACACACACACACACACACACACACCACAATCTAGCATGCTTATGTCAACTTTACCTTCCTTCACTTGAAGTCAAGCAGCTTTGTGGTCTGACAGTTAACTCTCTATTTTTATTTTTTACAGGCATTGTCTCTAATAAAATTCTTGTGTTTAATCTAGCCTTGGCATCTATCTCTCTAAAGAGCCAGACAAACACAACAGTATTTATTTCTATCTATTCCCCCAAGTAATATACAAGATCATTTTGCTTCATCTCTGTCAATTTGGTAGCTTCAAAACCTTTGCCACTTTGAAAAATGAAGGGGTTGGAAGTGGAGCTCCAGCTCCTTATGCAGGAGGATAAGTTTCATTTCAAATATGACTTTGAAATACATTTTCCTTTGAAATTATATTATAAGTACTGCCCAGATTGTCATTTATTTATTGTTAGTATAGCATCCTATTTCAGGTACACTGTGGGATTGTATGGGAAGGTTTGAAGTTCTACTTACTTGATATTATTTTGAGCAAAAAGTATTTGAAATTTTAAATAGTTGCTTTATCATTATATTTATATACACATTATAATCTGGGGTATCCTATATTTTATCTATAATGTGGCATGGTTTAAAACAGGGGTCCTCAAACTTTTTAAACAGGGGGCCAGTTCACGGTTCCTCAGATCGTTGGAGGCCGGACTATAGAGAAAACAAAAACTATGAACAAATTCCTATGCACACTGCATATATCTTATTTTGAAGTGAAGAAACAAAATGGGAACAAATGCAGTATGTGGCCCTCGGGCCATAGTTTGAGGACCACTGTTTTAAAACATAGAAAACTGGGCCGGAGAGATAGCCTGGAGGTAGGGCATTTGCCTTGTTTGCAGAAGGATGGTGGTTTGAATCCTGGCATTCCATATGGTCCCCCGAGCCTGCCAGGAGCGATTTCTGATCATAGAGCCAGGAGTAACCCTTGAGTGTTGTTGGGTGTGACCCAAAATCCAAAAAAAAAGTAATAATTATCATAAAACACTGAATGAAATATGGAGTGGGTTCTTGAGACAACTTTTAGTAGTAACTTGATATGCCAAGTGCATTTCTAGATAGGCTTAAAAACATTGTTTTTAAGAAAACTGATTTGTTTATTTATTTTTTAAACTTATTTTTTATAATTGTAGTAATTTCCAAGTTATTTTTGATTGATTCTGAGACAATAATTGAACACTGATCCCTTTACCATCAATGCACTCCACCCCACAACCATTAACCACCCACCAGTCTTCTACTACAAGAGGTGCTTTTTAAACAATATAAAATTTGCACTGTGATTTACAGTACTGTTACTGATAGGGTTTAATACATATCTTCACTTAGCATTATACTTTCCAGGTATCAGCAAATTGCACAACTTTATCTTTTCTTATGGATAAGTAGCATTTCATTGTGAATATGTACATAGTTTCTTTATCTAGCCATCTGTTCTTAGACAATTGGTTGTTTCCAGGTTTTGGAAATTGTGGAAGTGCTGAAACATAAAGGAGCGTATATCTTTTTTTTTTTTAGGTGCATATATTTTTTTGGGGGGGGGGTCACACCCGGCAGTGCTCAGGGGTTACTCCTGGCTCCATGCTCAGAAGTTGCTCCTGGCAAGCACGGGGGACCATATGGGGCACCGGGATTCGAACGGATGACCTTTTGCATGAAAGGCAAACGCCTTACCTCCATGCTATCTCCCAGGCCCCAGGTGCATATATTTTTAATGCAATTTGCTTTTGGACCTTTTGGGAAGATTCTAAGAAGTGTAGTTACTGGGTCAAATGACAACTCAATACCTAGGTTTGTTAGGGAAGTCAATATTATTTTTCGGAAAGGCTAGACTGGTGATATTCCCCCCAGCAGTGAATAGGCATCTCTTTCTCCCATCCCAGATCCATGCTAGTCCTGGTTGTTCTTGTTTTTTTTTTTTTGTTTGTTTGTTTGTTTGTTTTTTGTTTTGTTTTTTTGGTCACTCCTGGCAGAGTTAGGAGCTACTCCTGGCTCTTCGCTCAGAAATCGCTCCTGGCAGGCTTGGGAGACAATATGGGATGCGGGAATTTGAAATGGGGTCTGTCTGTCCTGTGTTGGCCACGTGCAAGGCAAATGTCTTACCTCTGTGCTATCGCTCCGGTCCTTGTTCTTTTTGATGTGTGCCAGTCTCTGTGGTATGAGTTGATATCTTATTGCTGCTTGATTTGCATATCTCTGATAATTAGTGATACAGAGAATTTTGGAGGGGGGGGTTTGGGTCACATCCGGCAGTGCTCAGGGATTACTCCTGGCTCCACACTCTGAAATTGCTCCTGGCAGGCTCGGGGGACCATATGGGATGCCGGGATTCAAACCAGTGACCTGCATGAAATGCAAATGCCTTACCTCCATGCTATCTCTCCGGCCCCTCAGAGAAATTTTTTAATGTACCACTTGGCCATTTGTATTTCTTGTTTGAGGAAGACTGTTATTTATTTGTTCTCATTTTTTGATGGGGTTATATATATTTTTTATTATAAAGTCCCATGCATATCCTTGATATTAACTCCTTATTAGATGGTTGATGGGTAAATATTTTCTCCCAATCCATTGGCTGTTTTTGTATCCTGGCCATATCCTGTGTCATTTCCTCTGAGGTGCAGAAGCTTCTTAATTTAAGCTAGTCCCATTTATCTTTTCTTCCACTTGCTTGGCCAGTGGTGCTTCTTCCTTGAAGAGCCTTTAGCTTCAATATCATGGAGAGTTCTGCCTATATTTCCCCTCCCCACCCCCACCTACACCCCACCCCCGCTAAGGATTGTTTTAGCCATTAGTATTGTTCTATATGAATTTTAGGAAAGTTGGATTCATTTCTTTGGAAAATTCCATGGATATCCTTGCAGGAACGGTTTGAATCTGTACAATATTTGGGGGGAATGTTGCCATTTTGATTATATGAATCCTCCCATTCCATACAATCCATTTCTTTATGCTCTTCTATTCCTTGATACAGTGTTTTGTAGTCTTCTTTGTATACCTCTTTTACTTGTTAATGTGATGTGATTCTCCTATACTGTTTTTCCCTCTAGGTTTTGGGGCACATCTGGTTGTTCTCAAAGTTTATTCCCTGTACCTTTCTGGCTCTGTGCTCAAGGTTCACTCCTGGCAGTGCTCAAGAGACCATACAGGAAGCTGAACCCATGTTAGCAAGCACTTTACCCACTCATACAATCTTTCTGGTCCTCCCAGACCATTATTTTGAATGTACAAACTTATGTAAACATATATTTAACAGAAGTTGGATTAGATTTTCCCTATAAACTGTGCTTCACTTAAAATTATTTTATTTTAATTAATAAATTTTAAATTGAATCACTGTGAGATACATTGTTATAAAATTGTTCATGATGAGTTTCAGTATACAGTGTTCCAACACCCATCCCTTTACCAGTGCACAGTTTCCACTACCAATGTGCCCAGATCCCTCCTACACTCCTCTACTTTCCCCCACCCCACTGCTCTTGCCTGACTCTATGGCAGATATATTTCTTCTCTCTCTTTCTCTCTTTCTTACTCTCCCTTTTTTTCCTTTTAGGCACAGTATTTTATGTTAATGAAAGAATATCATGCATATCACTTTACCTCTTTCATCTGCTTTGCCTTTTTTTGTTGTTGTTATTTGTTGCTGGACCTCATCCCATTTTCATTTTAATCTGAATTCACTTTAGTTTAACTTCAGGAGTAGTCTGTGATTTAAGTACAAAACAATAACTCTTCATCTCTTTTTTATAGTCTTCTGCGAGGTGGGGGGCATGTTTATTAAATTATTTATAGTGATAGGTTCTACAGAAATAGATGTTTTTTATTGAGACCATCAAACCCCACAGTGCTTTAACGATTCTGCTGATTAAGTGGAAAACACGTGGAGGCATGTCAACCTGTCAAGCAAAAGAAAATGCTCTCTCTCCCTAACGTAAATGGATTATATAAAGGGCTGATCTCGCACTGCATGAAGTTATGGGGTTTCATGCTCTAAAGGCCAGACAGGCATTACTTCACACAGTTCTTGTAGAATGTTGAACTTTTAAGATGAAGAACCAAATTTTAAAACTGTCATAAATCTGAGTCTGGCTTTCAGAAGGCAAGAATGCTATTTTTAGCATGTCTGGATTGCAGTCTTTCCCTTTGGTAGTTGATGATGACTGCACAGTAAGAATGAAAAATGAAACTTCTGGAGATTGGATAGCTAAGGAGATTGAAAATAACACCCAGACAGTGGAGCCTTTGGGTCACTAATTTGAATTCAGCTCAGCTCAGTGATGACTACAAATTGTTCTGTCTGATGGCAGTGAGGCTTGCAGAAAATGCATTCTTCATCCTTATCTATGCTAATTATGTCTCCATGCACACCCTCACCAAGTTTGCTGGTTTTAGATTGTAATCCCCTAGAGGGCAGGGACCATATCTACATAATGCACTTTTACAAACCCTCACATCCATGAGTATCCACGAGACAATTTTGATTAGGAAGAAGTGCTCTGTTTTTATAGGTGAGCCAGCTGGCATGAAATTGTGACGATCAAGCATTTCTGTGAAATGTGAGAAGAGTGACAGCCTTCCAGGTTGTTCTGGATGGCCTTGGAAATAGTTTATTCTCACAAAGTGACAAATAGTGTTCTTTTATAGTCCTGTCAGCAAATACTGCAATTCAAATTCTGAAATTTAAAAACACATCTCTCTTCTTCTTGTCTAATTACCATACAGCTTTTGGGGGGATGGTTCAACACTCACCTTTGCTGCTGTCTTCCTTGATCACTTCAGCATACTTTGATCATAACATGTTTTGTAATTTCCATTCATCATATCTGTGTTAAATATTGTCTTCCACTGTTATTGATCTTTATGAGAATGGTCCTTTTACCTGACGTAAAGGCAAATTTTTTGAGGGTAGAGATCATATCTTACATTGTTTTTATAAATTTCCAGCTACTAATGACAGGTGCTAGCATTTGTATTTTTTTTAATAACATGGGTAAAATCTAGAATAAAATTTGAAAAATGTCTACAGAAATGTTTATTTTAATGTTAGTTATTACATGAATTATGCTTCTCAACCACCATCATAGCAGCATCAATGGAAAAGAGGGTTTGGTGACCTCAGAGCTAATCTCTTAAGTTTTAGTGAGAGAGAATTTGTTCGAATCCTTTGGTTTGGCCTTGGTCTCACAGCTGGCCTGCCTCAGGGTACTGGGAAACAGTTTTCATAAGCTTGGGAGGTAAGAACTGCATATAGAGAATATAGAGGGAATATATAAGTACACACAGATATATATATATATATATATAGCTCTCTCTATAAATACATATATAGATGCACATTCTACATATATAGAATGTTCAGTTATCTGTACCTATTTCAGAGATATGCCAGAGGACTGGAATTGCTTTTATTTTTGATGGCTGGACAGTATTTCTTATTGGTTATAATATCTGCCCAAGATTAGGTAACAAAGGGCTTTGGAATTTATTTAGCTTACCCAGAAAAAGGTACTTTTATGTAATAAGTCTTCCTTAGGAGTTTCCATAAAACATAATAAAGTCATTATTATTCTTCTAAGTGTTATAAGATCTTTTGAATTTTTTTTACCTGTTCTCTCTCTCTCTTTTTCCCTTTAGTGAGAAAATATTCACAAATGCAATTACTCCCATGACTTATTCAGAGGAAGTTTTAAATTTGGTTTTATTTCCTTTGCTTCTTTGCTATTCATTTTATTAGACATCTTAAGTTGGAGAAAAGGTTATAAATTCCCTTCAGTGTGATTAAAAAGAAGCCTGTCTAGAATGACATAAGTGCGATGGTCATTCATGATTCCTTTGAGTTTCATGACTGTTCCAAGAAAATAAAAAATCTATGTTGCAAATCTATAGGATAAATGAGGTTGGCAGAATGTGCCTAATGTAATTATCTAGCAAGTATATTTCAATATAGACTAAAGAATATAGAGGTACATATACTTTATTTTATTTTGAAATAAGAAAAGAAAGAATATAGATGCACATATAGTTTATTTAAAAAAAACACGAATAAATTGGTAAGCAGCTTTAGGTCTTCCTGAAATTTCCTCAACAGGAACAACTAAAATTTTAAGATATAATATCTGATTATTTGTGTCTTGACAACTTTTCAAAAATTTCAACAGGTGGTTCATACCATTAACAATGACAAAAACCTGGTTGCCATAAGTGAAAATAAGAGAAAGCACGATTGAATACTTCAGTATGCAATTAGATTTTCTGCATAATTAGTCATAAATTGAGCATCCAAACATAGATGCATGCGTAATTAATTAGGACTTATTTAAAAGCACTTGGGTTGTGACACTTAGTTCTTCATTTCCTGCAAATCAAATTACTGAAGTTTTCATTTCATATCAAAGTAATTTTCCTGGCTTTATTTTTTTTAAATTTCAACTGAGCTATAAGGTTGATTACACATAAATAACTAAAGCCATAAGGTAAATATCAGTAAGGTAAGAGTAGGGAGGGGGAATAAATTGAGAAGCACTTCTGAGGCTAGGGAGGGAAAACTGAGGATGTGTCTTGCAAGACTTAGCAATAGAAGGGTTTCACAGTGTTCTTTTGAGGACTCGGGCACACTTGATGGTGCTTAGGGGTTAGTCCTGGCTCTGTGCTCAGGAATCACTACTGGCGGTGCACTGGGGATCATATGGGATTCTAGAGATAAAACATGGCTTGGTAGAGTGCAAGGTAAGCCCCAACCCACTATGCTATCAATCCAGGCCTTTATTTTTAAAATTTTATTTAGACACCATTATTACCAAGTTGTTCATGATTGAATTTCAATCTTACAGTGTACACCACCCTTCACCCATGAACATTTCTATGAGAATTGATACAGATGAAGGAAGTATAGTGATTAAGTTATTAAGGAATTATGGATGCCTTAATCACTGCCATCTTTGAAAACATGTTCAGATAAAAAATTTTAGCAGAACTAAATGATATGGATTCTAGACTGTGTCTCTTTTCTAACATTGATTATTTAAGTAAGTTGGCATGCATTGCCTAGACATTGTGTGTTTTGTCTGCATTGATATCTTTCCTTCAATGCTCTGTGATGATAAACCCATAATGATAAAGTTTTTAATTACTTTTAACTGTTGATGAGTCACTTTATTATGCTCAGCTATGAATGTTACATGATTTCTACCTTCTAAGTTTCTCCAGGTCAGTGATTCTTAACCTTTCCCAGTAAGTAATGCTAATCTTTCCCAGTAAGTAATGCTAATCTTGTCTACCTTGAATTAATACCTAACATTGAGTCAGTATCTCTAGAATTCTGGGGATATTTTCCATTTCAGACTTCAAAACAATTTCTTTTTCATGCTATAAATTCCTGTGAGCTTTTAATATAATATAGTATGTTTATTTTAACATTAAAATAACTTTAAAACACAAGTTTTTATTGTGAAAACAATTATTTTTTTCCTACCAAATTCAGTGGTTAAAAGATTGAGATTTTTTTTCTGATGAGTTTCTCTACTGGGGGTACAAGGGGTACAAGGAAGCATAGCACACCTGTTTTGTTGCTCAGGCTATTTTCTGTACCATAATATTTCAATAATCCAGACACATAAATATCAGGGCATAAATACTTGCAGAATGTTCAGGCTTTGTGAACTATATTATTGTCCCTTTGAGGAGGGTCAAGGCATTATCTCAAATAACTGTTGGTGAAATCTCGCTAACTCTATCTTCTTACTGAGTGTTAGTAGAGTTCTACCTGTGCTGTGGCCAGCTTGAAGTGTCTGACCCATTTTTACCACCTTGCTGAACAGAATGAGAAAATCAGGAGAGAGTTTCTTTAGGATGAGCCTTTTTAGGTGAACTCAAAGCTACTGTCAGAATCAGACACTAATGGTCTTGATATGCTATGCTTGTTTTCACAGATTTGATACAATTTGTATATATACCCATGTATTCCCCACCACAACCCCATATCCTTACTTTGCCAGTTAAGAGCAGATTCAGTTATGAAATATTCTTTGCCAGGAAAAATGATATGAACATCATTAAACACTTTGGAAATCAATACCAGATATTCATCACAATATAAAAAAGTAAAAACAATTGAGGAAAAAATCTTTATGTCTGTCCTTTCTTAGAACTGTGTAGTGAAAAATACTAAATTACCCGTAACTCCACAATTATCTGAACATATATTTTATCATGTATAAAGCAGAGGTGGTCTTTGATGGAGCTATATTTTTGGGATATTCCGGCATCCCCTCCTTTAGTCATTTCTTTTTTTTGGGGGGGGTCATACCTAACAGTGCTCAGGGGTTACTCCTGACTCTGTGCTCAGAAATCACTCCTGGAAGGCATGGGGGACTATATGGGATGCAGGGATTCAAACCACCTTCCATCCTGGATTGGCTGTTTGCAAAGCAAATGACCTACCGCTGTGTTATCTCTCTGGCCCCTTCTTTAGTCATTTCTATTGTACAAGATTAGTTGACACTTTCATATTATGGGCTATGGGGTATTGTTTTTACCTCCGTTTTAACTCAGAATGAGTTTCCCAAATTATTTTCTTCTGCAGTTACCTTGGTGAGAAGGTAAATTTTTCTTCTCATATTCAAACATGTTCTGGAAGATATAAAATTGCTCAGGAATCTCACATAATTTCCTCAAATACTGGGTCAGACCACCTTGAGCTGATATCTCTCTCTACTCCTGAAGACAGAACATTCTGCCTTAAGGGACTCCTGTGATTTGGATTCCAAGTTCCACTTATTTTCTACCTCCTATTCTCCTCCTTACTTCATCTTCTACCTAGTCTTTAAATTACACATAGATTTCCTAGTCCTGCTTTTGAGTTTTGTCTATTTTTTCCATTTGGCTAGAAAAAGGAAAAAAATAGCTCTGAAGGAATCGAGGGGGAAACAAAAAAGAGAGGGCTAGGCCATATATCCAGATTAAACTTTTAAAGCATAATCTGCCACAGTATACATTGTCCTAAAATTTCTTGTCTGAATTTTAAGCCAACTTTGAAAATAACCTGAAGGGAAATCTCAAGAAAACTTTGTTAGAAAATATTTTCCAGGGAGACTGGAGAGATAGCACAGTGGAAAGGGTGTTTGCCTTGCACCCAGCCTACCTAGGTTTGATCCCCAGAATTCCATATGGTCATCTGTGCCTGCCAGGAGGAACTTCTGAGTGCCAAGTCAAGAGTAACCCCTGAGAGCCACCAAGAGCCACCAAACCAAAAAAAAAAAAACAAGAAAATTCTTTGCATGTTTTCATTTTTCTTTATTTGGAGCTTCTCTAATGTTTGGAAATGTTGTTAGGAGGTCTTTATGGGTTCTGAAAGACAGTGGTCTTTAATTCTTTTTGGAAAAAAAATAGCAGCTTTGTGGCTGTTCTGTGTTTGAAAATAACCCATTTCCCCTGAATTTAGTTAAAAACTCATTTCTCTGAATTAGAGGCTCTGTTTTGGCAAAGGGCCTTAAAAATCATAATGAAGGACCAGAGATACAGTACGAACTCCATCCTTACCAAGTGCTAATGAGGACTGTCCCCACTACCCCCACTTCTGCAGGACAAGAATGTCTGAGAAAGTCTTCTGAGTTAGAGTTGGCTGGAGAGATTGCTTTGAGAACAGCGTTGAAGTCTCCTGACTGGAAGCAGATCAGTGCTGGTTTTTCTCATCTCCAAAACTAGGACCTTGGATATCTGGATCTGGACAAGGGTGCAGTAGCATCAAGGTTTTCCTATAATAATAAGAGGCCTTCACACCCTGTTGATTCAAATCAAAGAGATTCACATCCACTTTTACATCTCACTGATTATTTTGTATATGGCACTACACGTTCATTTAGGCTCAAAATTGCATTCATATATTTCCAGCTTTCCATGATCTCTTTTGCTTCATTTGCTTTTTTGAAATATTTCCAATTATTTGAGTGCCCAATTGTTCATGAAGTGGTCTCTCAGTTTGTGCCAAAAAGAGATTTTTAGAACAAAAGATTTATCATTGTCATCATCATTATGGTATATGCTGATTTCAAAAAAAGACTTGACTATCTAGGGTCATTGAAATATTAAATTATTTCCCTCTTTCTAAGTTTTAAAATACTCTATATTTTGAATCTTTCTTTGAATCTTTGAATATTTTGAATCTTTTTTTTTGAATGCTTCTTTTGAAGTTATAAGGTTTTTTTAGTCAACAGAAGAGTGGCAACAAGAGATATATCATTAAGATATGTCATTGCCCTCACCTATACTACACTTGGTAAGGTTGAACAGAACAATTAAAACTGGGACAAATAAATCTTTAGTTCACAAGTGATTAAACTAGTGTGGCCTTTATCTTAGTGGTAGTAGCATCAATCAGAATTGATGCCATGTTGAGACTCTGAAGATATTTTTTTCCGGGGGTTGGGCGGTGGCGCTGGAGGTAAGGTGCCTGCGCTAACCTAGGACGGACCACGGTTCTATCCCCCGGTTCCCCATATGGTCCCCCGTGCCTGCCAGGAGCGACTTCTGAGCAAACAGCCAGGAGTAACCCCTGAGCGTCACCGAGTGTGGCCCCCCCAAACCCCCCCCCAAAAAAACCAAAAAACAAACAAACAAAAAAAAGATTTTTTTTCAATCTCCATTTACTGTGTATTGTTGTCCCTCATTTCCTTAAACAGTAAATAGCATTATCTGGAAATACCTACCTCTTTCTTTTTGTCTTTGAAGACACTGTGGTAAAATTTACCTTAGTTAATGTGTAGCATCCATGAAATTTTATTATTTGTGAGATGAGTTTATGCCGAATATGAGAGGATAACCCAGCTGGTACCATGACCTTAAAATATCTAGCAAATTTTGAATCCTGCAGTGCTCTGGGTCACTGCCATTAGATAGAATGTCTTTGAAAATTGCAAAAGACCCCTACTATTTTGGGTTGATAGGTTTTAAAAAACCAAGAATCCAAACAACTCAAAATCGTCCCTTCAATTAATTTGGTTGACTGAATTTTACCCTCCTTAGATTTCTTCCCTGGGAACTCTTGAATGCTAATTATTGAGGGTACCAACTGATGCTAATTGCAATATTGTTGCAGGAATCTCAAGATGCGAGAATTAGAGAGGATACCTAATATAGAAGGAAGAAGATAAGAAAGACTTAATAATTTCTAGGAATTAATACAAGGTTATTTTGGGGACTGAGAGAATGGGGGCAGATTGAGACTTGGAGAGCACTGTGAACTATGGAACAGGAAAGGCTTTTTCCTTTTTCTATGAAAACTTCTTGGAATGCCAGTTTGGGAACCTGAAATACATGTCCAATCCTTGGTGCTAATGTTATCCATGTCTGTCCTCTTAATTTTCCTCAGTTCTAATGGGCTTATTGAATCATTATTTTTAATTTAGACTCTCCCTATTTATGCTTAAAATAATTTATCCATAAAAGTGAATTTTTTTTTTATTTTTAGCCACACTCAGAAATGCTCAGTTGTTAGTTCTGCTCTCAGGCATTATTCCTGTCTATGTAAGGGAACTGAATGGAATGTCAGGGCTAGAACCTGGGTCAGTCATGTGCAAGCAAGTGCCCAAGCTACTGTATTATCTCTCTACCCTTAGTAAAGGTTTTTTTTATTACCTTATTTAATATTTAAATGGTACTTGAATAGTTTTTATCTTAATTTTTTTATTTTCTTGAAACCATGTGGTTTACAAAGTTCTTCATAGTTGCATTTTCAGACACGCAATGTTTCAGGGCCAATTTCACCACTGTAGACCTCCCTCCACCAAAGTTCTCAGAGTGCATCCCGTACCATCACCATTTGTTTTCCAGCTTGCCAGTGTAACAAGCCCATTTTAAGTTTAGATTATTATTATTATTATTATTTTTGGTTTTCGGGCCACACCCGGTGATGCTCAGGGGTTACTCCTGGCTATGTGCTCAGAAGTCGCTCCTGGCTTGGGGAACCATATGGGAAACCGGGGATCGTCCTAGGCTAGCGCAGGCAAGGCAGGCACCTTACCTTCAGTGCCACCACCTGGCCAAGATTAGATTATTAAAGTTTGGGTCTCTTGAGTTTATTATTGTTGACTTTGGCTTGGGTATTTAGTTCTGCTCTTTTTTTTTAAACACCACCAATGCACCTGAGACCACTTGGCCCCTGGTCCCCAATCTTTCATATTTGTGTTTCTCCTCCTTGACTCAATTTCTTTCCTTCTCCTCACTATACTCTGGGCCAAGGGTGTTCAAGACAATTCCCAACAAGACCATTACATTTCTTCATGCAGTTATTCAAAATACTACATAAAAGTTATATCAGTCTGTATTTATCCTTCTTCTTCTGGCTTACTTCATTTAACATAAATACCTTCCAGTTCCATTCATGTTGCAGTAAATTGCATGACTGCATCATTCTTTACAGCTATGTAGTATTCCATTGTTTCTATGTACTGCACCTTCATTATCCACTTGTCTTTTTGTTGGACATCTAGGTTGATTCCAAATCTTAGCTATTTTACCTAGTGTTGCAATGAATAGCAGTATGCATACATCCTTTTTGATGAAAATATTTTGTTCTGAGGATAGATACCCAAAAGTGGGATTGTATGACAACTCAATTTTGAGTTTACTGAGAACCCTCCAGACTGTTTTCCACACGAGTTGGTTCAGACAACATTTCCACCAGCAGTGGATGAGAGCACCTTTTTCATCTCATCCCTGCCAACATTGATTGTTTCCAGTATTTTTGATATGTGCTATCCTCACTGGTGTATTACTGTTTTGATTTGGATTTTTCTTTTTTCTTTTTTTTATTTTTAATTATGAGGACAAAGATGCAAAGAAAGAGGACAAGGTAAAGTTACAGTGGAAGGACAATCACCCATAAATAGAATTCTCAGAAGTCCCCTTACTGACATCTTAACTTTGAACTTTCAGTCAAAGAACATTAAGAAAAATAAAACAGAACCCATGTACAATTACTTTGTCCCTCAAGTCCCCAGAATGTAATACATAATATTTCTTTTTTTGGCTTTACAATGTGCAGTAATGGAATTCAGGGGTTACAAGATAATTGGGTGCGGGTCCTGGAGAGGTTCCTTGTTGTTCAGAGCCGGCTCGGCAGAAAAGAGGCAGAAAAGAGGTAGAGCGTCTGGCTGGTGTTGTTTTAAAGTCTCTGGGTGCCCAATCGCCCGGCTGTATTGGCCCCACATGGGTCAGGTGGGGACATCTTACTGGATGCTGGTCCCGGAGAGTTTCCTTGTTGTTCAGAGCCGGCTCGGCAGAAAAGAGCTGATTTGGATTATTATTAATTACCTTTTAAAAGAAGCTATAAGTTATCTATTAGTATTGTTACTTGATAATAAATTATTCTAAAACTTAAATTTTGGCTAAATAAAAAGTATTTTGCAATTTTTGTGAGTCAGAAATCTAGGCATGATTAGATGGATGTTTGTAGAGCAGGGTCACTTAGAAAGTTGTGACCAACCTGTGAGTTGACTTTTGAATGAGATGTGGGTGGAGTTCAGTTGCCAAGATCATTTATATATATGTTATTGGAAGACCCTCATCTCTTGTTACCTGGGATTTGCACTATTATCTCAGAAGGGTCAGGGTAAACCCAAGGCAAGTGATACTAGTGTTCATAACTGCTGAGACAAAAGACAAAGCCCATGTATAATCTTATCCTGGAAGTTACATCTCAATGTGTTTTCTGTGTTGTTATTTTTATGTGAGTCAGTAAGACCAGCAAGGGTAAAGGACCACACAACGGTGTTAATACTAACAGTTTGACAAGTCGTATTTATTTGTTTTCCCTTTGGCTGGTTGATTATCTACCTTTTCTCTAATCAAAGTAATTGCACATGGGTTCTGTTTTATTTTTCTTAATGTTCTTTGGCTGAAAGTTCAAAATTAAGGTATCAACAAGGGGACTTCTGAGAATTCTGTTTATGGGTGATTGTCCTTCCATTGTAACTTTACCTTGTCCTCTTTCTTTGCATCTTTGTTCTCATAATTAAAAAAAAAAAGAAAACGTCCCTTGAGAATTTGAGGGCACCCTAGGAAAGACTAATTAGTATCTAAAACATTTGGTGACATAGACTATCTATCTTACACTTACACTCACACTCCCTATTATGAGAAAGAATACCACTTAGACTCTGAAATAGATGTGCATTAGGAAGCAGAGATAAATCATGGAATGTTCTCTGACTTTCCATCTGATCATCTGACTTGGCATTTCTTGCAACACCTCTGTACTATATTAATAGCATTTACTTTGACCACCTCTTATTTAAGATTCTGAACATAATAATGTTGATTCATATACAAAGAATAATTTTCTGCCATCTTAAATATAATCTGACAGACAAATCTAATTTTTATTTTACAGACATTAATGTTAATTTGTAACATTAACATTTAGGGAATGAATATTATGCAAATAGTAGTGTCCTAAGAAATGAAACATGGTGAAAAACAGATTATAAAGTCCTCATGTATAGCCAAATTATTTTTAAATGTTGATATAGTTAATATATTGAGATTTATTGATAGCATGAGGTGCCTATTCTCTAGCAAATAATTTCATTATTTTATAGCTTTATTTTAAGATATTTTCCTCCATTTTTTATGCTTTTTCTATTGTTATCTGTTAGTTTCATTGTTATTTTTTAGTGTTTTTTTTTATTGTGGACCTAGAAATGAGGCATTCAACATTGTTATAATTATACATGAAGTAAGAAAAATTATTTTATAGATGTGAGTCTAAAGAGCTGTTTTGTCAGTTATTTATACTTTTGTTTCTCTCTCTTTATATATATCTTTAAAACTTTCGATACTTGAATTTGAATCCAAGGTCTTACATATGGAAGGCAAGAGCTCTATAACTGAGCAATATCTGGAGCTATTGATTATTTTCTTGCTCAGTAGCCTTCCTTAGTTGCTTTCTGATTTCCATATACTTTCTCAGTAAGTGAGGTTTTTGGAGATACTCTACTATACATAGTGTTCAAGGAAATTACAATTAGAGGTTCACACTCAAAACTCAAAAATTTGGAATGTATGTAATCATTGAAAGTTTCAGCAGGATAACATTACACCTAGTGAGCAGAAAATTGAATTCCTGTTCAGCAAATAGTCAGTCTTCCTTTTCCTAAGGGGGAGAAGCATACTTCTCTTCTTCACTGACTTTGGGTTTGGCTGTGTGATTTGCTTTAGTCAATGGCTGTGTCATTTGCTTTGGTCAATGAAATCTGAGTAGATGCAATGTAAACAGAAGTTTTAAATGTACATGCAAAATTTGTCTTCTGGAGTTCTTGTGACTTATGCAAAGAAATGTATGCTTCAGTTATTCACCACTCCTATACTCTGAACCCCAAAATTAAATCTGTGGAACCGATTTAAATCTAATCTGAATCCTGGAATAAAGCCCTGAATTTGATTGCAGCAGAGTTGGGGGAGGATGGGGAGGGTGGGGAGAGGGTTTTATATATATATATATATATACATATAAAAGGAAGGAATATATAATTATATATTATATATAACATATATAATATATATAATAGGAAGGAATTATATATATAATTATATATAATATATGTTATATATTATATATAATCATATATGTATTATATATTATATATACTATATATTATATACTATATAATATATAATTATATATATTCCTTCCTTTTATATATATAATTCCTTCCTACTAGTGCTGCTTGGCCCACTCTGGGTTGATTCCTCCCATGCTGGGTGACACAGGAGGATGACTGTGAGGTCAGATGCCCCTTCCTCCCTACTCTAGTTGTGACAGTAAGGGTAGGGATGGTGGAGATTAGACACTAGGGCCCCATAATGTGTGAGTCCAGCTGCCTGGTTTGCAACCTCCAAGGGTGAAAAATACATGCTTGCTACCTTAAGCAGCTGCGCTTTTCAGAGTATATTATACCACATAGTTAAGGCAATGATAAAAGTGACAAGGTAATAGAGTATTGTGGTAGAGATTATAATACTTCCAACAAAGATGCCCAGGTAGGTCCTAACTCTGGAACCTGTGAATATGATATAATGCATTCCTCTAACCCATGGATGAGTTTCAACAATCCTAATTTTGGCCAAGCTTATTTCATAGTATTACCTCCCACAGTTTCCTCCCCCACTGTTTTATTAAAAAAAGTAACCCACAGACACTTTTTAGACGAATATTTCAGCTTGCATTGTAAAATGTTAGAGGAGTCATTTAAAATAAAAACCACAATGGGAGCATCACATCTAATAAAATGAACGGTTTTTAATATATTTGCAAAACTTGCTCAGATCTTGTATAATATGTATTTTAAAATAAAGTTTAGGAGGTATCCTGCTTTTCACCTGGCTGTGATTAACAACTGTGACCACTATTTTATAATGTGATGTAACTGAAGTACAGGGAAGTTTTTTGAAATTTGAAGATGCTCAACTTCAGTTTGCTCTTTGAACTGTTTCATATATATATATATATAATATTTGTGAATATTCAGTTATCTAATCCATTGGCTGTTAAACACTTACTGGATCTAATAGGAGAGTAAAGAAAAGGTGAGAGGGATGGTTTCTAATATCCAGTAGAATATAAAGTGAAATAAAGCAAGTATTTATCTAGTAGAGAAGAGTTTGAATCCAGGTAACAGTAGTAGATACATTTAGAATGAAGCAAGTTGGCAAATTACTTATTTGTGAGTGGTATGCTGCAGTTCAACTTCCTGGAAAGGTAAGAATAATAGGTTAGTAGGATCCAGAAACCAGGTCAAAATCTAGGGCAGAAACCTAGTCTGTGAGGATAAAGCAAGGTGAAAATTTTCCATGGAGAAGCTTGGCATTTGGCACACATTAGCCTCATGCCTGACTCAAAGTGGCAGAGAACTGGAAGTGTGTGTTCATTCACACAAGATAGGGTTGTAACAACGGCATCATATACATTAGATGATCATTGCCCACAAAGACAGGAAGTAAGTTCAAGTGGACCAGAAGTGGGATATTCATCAGATTCCTGATGGTAGAGGAAAAATTCTTTCTTCTTGAATGAATGTATTATAGCACTTATTCTTGAGGTATTTCTTTTCCTGGGGATTGGGGAAATGGAGAGCTCTCAAGTAGTGTTCAAGAAGTCTGGAGGGGTGCCACTAACAATTCTTAGCCGTCTAGGCCATTGGTTCAGTGCAAAGCCAGAGGATGTGTAGCTGCTCAGGCTTTGTGGTGCTTCAGAAACCAGGGCCACCTAGTGCCGCTGGGTTCTTGAAGCATTTCTAATCTGTAACATGGATCGTTGCATTCTTCAGGACAACACATAAGGCGGCTGTTGTGATGAGCACCTGTTATAATTTGTTCTCTAGGCCCACACTTCATTCTGCCAGGCTGCTGTCTCAAAAAATAGAAAATATCCTTGAGATGATAGTATCCAGGGAAAAAATGGAATAGGAGCAGGGCAGGGAGGCTTGAAAACGATACTTTCTTCATTGAAGCACACTTTCTGAATAAACTGCTGGTTTCTGAACTCAGGTCATAAGGATTACCAGGGTATTAGGATCAGAACCCAGAACCTTCAATCCAAGACCTCAGCTCTTTCCTTTTCAAATATAAAATTGAAGTAATTACCGATCAAATTTGCCACTGAGATGAATAATGAAAAGCTAATAATTGTTTTCCTTCCTTTTTAAAGAAACACACTACACTCAGACGCCCATTTACAGATATTTTCAGTTAAAATGTCACATAATATTTGTTATATCAGCAGGAGAATGGAAATTGAGTTGGCAGTGAAGCATTGCAGTGACAACTGTTACCTTGGAAACTGTAGTAAGCAATCATAATTACAATTAGCAAGACTTGCACTAAGTATACATAAATATTCACGTGCCAGAGATGAGTGTCACATACACCAGACAGCAAAGTAAATGGTGGGACCATCCTTTTTTCCCTCTTTGACATGTCCTTGAAGACAGTTAGGTTCTGGGAAGAGATATTGCAGCTTCTTTGAATTTAGGTGAATATATTTTCTCATGTGCTGGTTTTGTGGCTTTTAACATAATGATGCTTGACATATAGCAGATTGCTTGGAAGCTTCAACGGCCCCTTAGTTGAAGTATGAGCATTCCTGAATGGACTTTTAAACAAAGTCTGATCTCAGAAGAAAATAAGGCAATTGTAAATAACCAGTGGTGCTGTAGCACAATTACAAGGGTGCTCTTGGGGAAAGTATTACAACACAGAAGGAATGGTTAAAATGTTTAATTTAATCATTCAGCACTTACTTGACTTTTGGTTTCTACTTTATAGCCCTGAATGTGCCCCCTTTGATTCCTATTTCACTGTCAAATGAAAAGAAGCCAGAGAAAGAGTGAGTGATAGGTTTGTTCTTTCTCAGACACCCCAGGAGTGACCTGTCCTCTATGAATTTTTTCACAGAGAAGGCAGTTAAGTCAGGATTGTCTGCAAGTTTGTATTTCTGTGTACTTGTGGGAACAAAGCTTTGAAGGTAAATATATATTCATTCTAGCAAAACCATTGTAACTTTCAGGGCTATGGGGGCGTGTCCCAAATTGCATCTTTCTGAGTACAGTAGAGTTTTCAGTTCGGCTTGTCTGAGCATGTAGGTTGCTTGGGGCTTTCAGAATAAACACGTGTTTTAAGTGGTTGCCATGATGTGAGGAGCAACAGGGAGATGAAATGTTGACATGCTTCCTTTGAGAATAGAGGTCTTGACCCGAGCATCAAAGAGGTCTGCTAACATGAATAAAAGTAAGAACCCCAACCATAGATGCCAACATAATTGGAGGAACTTCTATTTTGGGTAGTGACATATGAATGGAGAGAAGGGAGTGAGAAGGTGGGTATCCAGGATGCTGATCTCACTCTCTGGGTGAAGTCATACATTATACCCCTCTATGAACTCTGAGTTATGGACTCATACCTATAATTGGGATGTTTTTACTCTTATAGGGAAAGACATGATGTTATGCCCACTCTTTCCAACATCATCAATCGTCATCACTCTTAATTGCTTGTCACAGAGCATAAAAGATGACTGTAATGTGTGGGTTCCTCTTGGCATTTACAATCATGTTGCAAACATGCTAGGTAAAGGGTGAAATCTGTATCACAATTCAATGAGGGGAAGAAACTTGCTTCAGTTACAAAGAGAACTTCATCCATTATACTATGTTTTAGTAGGACTTATATAGTTGTTGATTTGAAGTTCCCATACTGTACTAGATTCTCTAAGAGAGGCAGAGAAATGATGCAAGGAACTCTTTCTTTTAAAATATGTCTGATCTGATCTAATTGGGAAGAAAGGGTTAAGACACCCAAACAGAAAGTGCCAGGGGAGTCTGGTACTTTTTTTTTTTATTACTTTATTTAAACGCTGTGGTGTACACAGTTGTTCATAATACATTCATTTCTGCCATCACATGTTCCAACACCAATCCTATCACCAGTGTAAAATTCTCTCCATTATTTTCCCTAGATTCCTATCCACTCCCAATCTCGTAGGCAAGCACAAAACAATAACTTTATATTGCTTGTTTATAGTTAAGTGGTAATAAATTATTTAAAAATTGCAGCGAAAGAAAATTTGTGGATATTATTATATCTTGCAATGAAGTCATTAAATCATTGTTGAAAGGTTTACTAAACAATTTGTTGCTAGGTGATCTTTCTGTTATTTGTTTTGTTTCTTAACATTAGGTGGTTTCTATGCCACTTTGACATTTAATTTGGTGTGTTCTTACTGGGTGACAGTATTGAAAAATTAGAAAATGTCACGTGGCATGTATGTGGTCCTGAGGTCCAGGAATTCCAAGCTATTAGGAATTGTGACAGATATGGTGGCAGCTGTGGGATGTAGCTATAATTGCTAGGTCATCATGAAGTATGAGAAGGTGGAGGAGAGAGAGAGAAAGAGAGAGAAAAAAGAGAGAGAGTCTGAACACAGTCCAACAAAGTTCTGGTGACATCAGCTCAAATACTGGCACATCTGGACTTTTGGTTGGATAGGCATCTGTGAAGAGATCTGTGATAAAGCAGTGAAGTTGGCTTGGCTAAGTGACAATTGTGAACAGTAGGTGCAGTGAAGAGGCATTGACAGGGTGGAGACTTGACTCATCCCTACTCCCAATATTACCCCAGTTTTCAGCTATGAAGTGCATGTACCCATGATTTTTTTTGTGGCTTTGTTTACATCTCTTTTGAGAATTGAATCCAGGGGAAGCCTGTTTTGGAAAAAAAAAACCAACAGAGAAGTAGAGCAAAGCATCATGGTCACTGCTTTTACAGTTTACTGACCTCTACTAATAAGGCCCTAAACATATTTCTGTATTTGAATGTTTCCTAAAACTTTGCTTGGTGCTAGAAATCTCAACTCTAAGGATTTATCAGTTTCATTCTGAATTTGACTTCACCTGTTCGACCCTCTCAAGAGCTCTTATTATCTTGACTTTTCCATTATTTTCTATTTTTCTTCCACCCATCTTTCTTCCTCCCCAACCCTTCTTTCTTACACCCACCAACTTTATGAACATTCGACTTCAGTGATGACCTGTGATAATATATAATGAAGCTTTTCCTTAATTGCTGATCCCACCAAATAATCTGGAAAATAACACTAGACATCTACTAAGATCATTAGTACCTTATTTTAAAAGTTATTTTATGGGAGGAATACATGCATGTGGTAAAAAAGAAAATCACACAAAGCAGAAGAGTTTATGATGAAAAGCAACAATCTTACAACTTTTATTTCTCCATTCTAGTTCATTTGCCAGCACCTGGTGTTCATGCTCAAGAATTTGAGTTCAGGACTTGCCTTCATACCTCAATGAATTACATTTTTATTTATTTATTTATTTATTTATGTATTTATGTATTTATTTATTTATTTATTTTAAACTTTAGGCAGTGTATGATGTTTCTTAACTACAGGAAAAATGTACTTAACTCATTTATTTTTGTTTGTTTACTTTTGGGCATATTTGGGAGTGCTCAAAGTTTATTCTGGGCTTTACACTCAGAGATTACTCCCAATGAACTAGAGGACCATGTGAGGTGCCGGAAATTGACCAGGTTGGATGCGTGTGTGCAAGGCAAATGCCCTATTGCTATCTTTTATTATTATTATTATTATTATTATTATTATTTTGTTTAATTTTTGGACCACAACTGGTGATGCTCAGGGGTTACTCCCAGCTAGGTGCTCAGAAATCGCTCCTGGCTTGGGGGGCCATATGGGACCTTGGGGAATCGAACCACAGTTCATCCTGGGTCAGCCCTGTGCAAGGCAAATGCCCTACTGCTATGCCATTGCTCCGGCCCCACACATAGCTATCTTTAACTCACTTGTATTACATCCTAACTTTCCACCCCTATGGTATTTGATCTTCACATTATCTACTTTTTAATTATTAATTTATTAGATAATGTGATATTAGGTTCTGTAGTCATAGGTCTTTTCCTATTTAATCCTTTTAAAATATCTATCCCTATTCAATATATCTCTATTCTACAAGCTTCCTTTATATTATATATTTGCATTTCTCTTAAAGTCATAATGAACTATTTTGAACTTTTTCTATGAACTTAAAACATAAATATTATATATGTGTATATACATATCACTGCATAGCTAAGCTGTGTGTTAGGATTGTGTTTCCTTAATGAGCCCTGTGAAATACCTTCCAAGATACTCACTGACTATACCTTCAAGTCGAAAGTTTTCCCTTCCCAACAATAGCTTAAAGTCATAGATAGAATTATCTATACCTCAAATATCTTTTTTTGTTGCTTCTTTTCCTCTTATCTCTGCAGTTTTAATGGACTCACATTGCCTATTTATTTCAAAATTAAATGTCTAAGTATCTAACATGGATTTCCTCTGCCCTTTGGCCAAGTCTCCTTGACTTATGTGTACATCATGGATACATCACCAACAGGCTTTGCTTTGAGGCAAACATGCTGGGAGCCCCTACTATATTTAAACAAGAAAGGCATATCTTTAGGCAAAAGCCCACAAAAGAAACAGACAACCAAACAAACACAAACAAAAAGTTTCCTTAAGGGTGATGTCCTGACTCTGATTTTCTGTCAGGTTTGCTTATAGCAAATGTAAAGCAGTAAAGGAAGATGGCATTCTTTAATAATAGTATTGAAGAAGAAGAATATATCTTTATGTATAGACATTTAAAGACTCTGTTAGTTCAACATTGTAATATTTTTTTCCCTGTCTGGAGCTCTACAGTGACCACTTTGGGCAGATTAGGATCCAATACCTCTGTAGCCTCCTCAATCAGATGTTTTGATCTTTGTTTTCATGTCTCTGTTTCATTGATCAACATATTTTCACTGACTTTCCATTCTCCAGAAATTTATTGAATATATTATCATCAATTATCCACCTTTCTGGTAGTTCCAGAAAAAGAAGGGGGATCAAGGAATATAGTTCCTTGCTAGAACACTTGCCTTGTTTGTATGCAGTCTTGGTTTCATAGCCTGGTACAAAATAAACCCAACCAACCAACCAACCAAACAAACAAAAAACCACTACCCCTCAAACCAGTAGTTATAAAAACTCATGCTTTGGAACAGAAGAATTCATGTGTCACCATTTTTGTTTCCTGACCTCTAAAACGTTGAAGTCTTCCTATTAGATTTTTATTACTGTTCTTACAAAGTACTGCAGCCTTAGTGTCCTGAGACCATATAACTTTATTTTTTGATAGTTTTGTGAACCAAAACTCTGAAATGAATCTACGAGGTCTAGAATAAAGGTTCCATCTGGAGACTGTGAGAGAATAGTTCTTGTTGCTAGGAACAAGGATCTGAAAGTATTTCTTTAATTTCTGGTGGCTATTGGCATCATTGGTTTATAATCACATCATTATAATTCCATTGTCATATCTTCTACTTCCTGTTGATCAAAAAAAACCAAACCCAAACTCAGTTATTCAAGAAATAAAATATATTATTCAGAAATAAATGAAAGGAAGGGGTAAGCTCTAAAGAGTGTCTTATAAAATATTCACCTTCATGCTCCTGAATCTCCTTCCTTCCCCTGGCATGGAAAGCAAGATTACTTCTTATAGGACATGCAGCGCACATTGGGCTATGCAATTCGCTGATTAGACATTCATAGGCACTCTCTGCTAGCCTCCTAGTCTCATTAAAATAAAGGTTTTTGTGTATTATTTTTCACACTCCTCTGTAATTAATTCTCTATTTGCCTTATGTTTATAAGAACACTTGTGATTACATTTATAGCCTGCCTAGATAATCTCTGATAATCCTTCTATCGCAAGATCATTAAGTTAATCACGTCTGCAAAGTCCCTTTTGCCATATAAGGTAGCACTCATAGGTTCTGGAGATAAGGGTAAGGATATCTTTAGGGACCATTTTTCAGCCTACCATTAGTCTTCCTTGATTTCTCCCTTTCTATTACCACACACATCCAGTTAGTAACCAAGTCCAATGGATTGCTTAGTTCATTGGTTTGAAACTCTGAATGCATGTTAAAACTACCTAGAGAGCTTTTAAAAATACCACAGTCCTGGCTCCATTTTGAGGCAAAGAGAACTAGAAGTTCTGTGAAGTTACATCTGATTATTACTTTAAAAAAATATCACAACAAACCATGTTAATGCTTTTTGTTTGTTTTTGGGTCACACTGGGTAGCACTCAGGGCTTACTCCTGGCTCTGTGCTCAGAAGTCATTCCTGGCAGGCTCGGGAGACCATATGGGACGCTGGGGATGGAACCTGGGGCCATCAAAGGTTGTATGCATGCAAGGCAAACGCCCTACCACTTAAGAAAACCATCATGTTAATGTTGATAAAAGTTCACATGAATAGAAAAGTTACAAGAAAGGTAGAAATAATTCTTTTTTCCTTTGTTATATTGGGGGAGTGGTGGGGAACACTTGGCAATGTTCAAGAGTTATTCTGGTTTGCACTCGGGAATCACTACTGGTAGTACGTGAGAGACTGACTATATGTATGTGATCAAACTCAGGTCAGCTGCCTGGAAGGTAAGTGCTTTACACACTGTCCTTAACTCTTTGGCCCATAAATAATTCACTATTGATCCACCAATTGTTTATGTTTTAGATTACTTTTTTTGGGGGGAGGTTGGGCCACACCCTGTGACACTCAGGTGTTACTCCTGGCTATGTGCTCAGAAATCGCTCCTTGCTTGGGGGATCATATGGGACACCCGGAATTGAACCTCGGTCTGTCGTAGGCCAGCAAGGGCAAGGCAGATGCCTTACTGCTTGTGCCACTGCTCTGGTCCCATTAGACTACTTTATAATTTTATATTTTCTGAAGTTTTCAAATCCCCTCCCATTTTACTAGAAATGTGAAAATTTCCTCTCACAACCAAGAGTGAAAGAGACATTATCATGAGAAAAATCAGAAATTTAACATAGATACAATATGGTTTGCTTTTCCAACAGGAATTTATACAGGATTCCTGTATATATACCAGGACTGCAATTTTTAAATCTTTTTAAATTTATTTCATATTTCTACATTTTATTTTAAAAATATCTTTAAGCACCATTATTACAAATATGTTTGTAGTTGGGTTTCAGTTATAAAAATGAACGACCCCCTTCACCAGTGCAACCTTCCCACCACCACCAATGTTCCCATCTCCAGCCACCCCCACTTCCTGCCTGTATTTGAGTCAGGCATTCTATTTCTGTCACTATTATGACAATGGTAACAATTTTTATCTTATTGCTTCTATTTGTATAGAATATCTTATCCATTCTTGTATTTTTAGCCTCTCTGAATTACTTTGTATTGAGCATATTTCTTGTATAGAGCATATGTTTCCTTTTGGTTTTGTGCTACACATGATGGTGCTCAGGGCTTAGTTCTGGCACTGATCTTAGAAGTCTCCCATGGTAGTGTGCCAGAGACCATATGGGATGTGAGGGATTGAACCTGGGTTGGCTTTCTGCAAGGCAAGCACCCTACCCACTGTGCTATCTCTCTGGCCCCTGAAGTGATTATTCTTACAGACAAAGTGAAAGATTTGCAATTTACTTTGGTTAAAATAAAAATTATGGGGGCCCGGGAGATAGCATGGAGGTAAGGCATTTGCCTTTCATGCAAAAGGTCATCGGTTCAAATCCTGGTGCCCCATATGGTCCCCCGTGCCTGCCAGGAGCAATTTCTGAGCATGGAGCCAGGAGTAACCCCTGAGCACTGCCAGGTGTGACCCAAAATCCACAAAAAATTTATTTAATTAAAAAAAAGAAAATAATATGGTGGATCCTCAAACGTGAAAAGTAGAACAACAACATAATTCAACAAGATCACTTTTGGATATATATCAGAATGTACTAAAACCAGGTTTCAAATTATTTGTTCTGTTCACAGTAGCACTGTTCACCATTGCCAAAAGCTGAAAGCAACTGGAATAGGCTGACTAGTTAAATGGATAAAATGCACGAGGCTTACTCTGGAAGGATCTCAGTTCGATTCCCGGGGTCCCATATGGTCCCCCAAACCAGGAGTGATTTCTGAGCTTACAGCCAGATGTAACCCCTAAGGAGTAACCCCTGAGCGACAATGGGTGTGGCTCAAAAACCAAAACCAAAACCAAACCAAAACAAAACAAAACCAACCAACCAACTAGCCAACAAACAAACAAACAAACAAACAAACAAACAAAAACGTGCCATCTCCTGCATTAGGATATCTTGTAACTTTAAAAGAAAATAGGGTGGGGCTGGAGTGATAGCACAGCAGTGGGGCATTTGAGCTGACCAGTATGGACCCAGGTTTGATTCCCATATGGTCCCCTGAGTCTTCCAGGACAGATTTCTGAGCTCAGAGCCAGAAGTAACCCCTGACTGCAGTTGGGTGTGACCCAAAAACAAAACAAAACAAACAAACAAAATAAACAAAATAAAGAAAGAAAGAAAGAAAAGAAAATAGGGTGAATGAATTACACTTATATGAGATATCAAAAGTAAAGTTTTACCAGGATTTGTTTCTCTATGAATATAGAATTTTAGCTCTGCAAGATGAAAAGTTTCTAGTCCCCAGTAATGTAAACATAGTTAATACAAATAAACTTTAAATAAACTTAAACATGGCTAAAATGATAACGAATTCCATGTGATTAAAAAAACACAATATAGGGGGCGAAGCCATAGCACAACGTTAGGGCCGGGTTTGATTCCTGGCATCCCACTTGGTTCCCCGAGCATGCCATGACCGATTTCTGAGCATAGAGCCAGGGATAACTCCTGAGCACCATTTCCGGGTGCGATCTAAAAACCTAAATAAATATGGGTGCTGGAGTGGTGGTGCAGTGGTTGGGCATTTATTTGCCTTGCATGTGACTGGCCTAGGACGGACCGGACCTCAGTTTGATCCTCAGGGTCCCATATGGTTCCCCAAGCCAGGAGCGATTTCTGAGCACATAGCCAGGAGTAAACCCTGAGCGTCACAGGGTGTGCCCCAAAAATAAAAAATAAAAACAAAAACCTAAGTAAATACATAAATGTTAAAAAAGAACCCAACAATGTAAACTATGCCTGTATAAGTAACTCATAAAACTCAATAAAATATTATTTTATAAAATGTGTTAGGGCTGTAGAATATCAAGTGCATGTGGATGTGTTGGTTTAGTTTCTGGTAGCATATGGTCCCTGGAGTACCTCTGAGGAACAGAAATGACCTTCCCAAGCACAGCCCAGAAAGCAAGTACTAATTAAATGAGGTGTGTGCAGAAGATTGAATAGACATTAAGAAGAATCTTCTAATAACCTAATTTTGTGTATTTCTCATTCTCCTTACCATTTTGTTTTTGTTTTGGGGCCACACCCTGCAGTGCTTAGTGGCTACTCCTGGTGTGCTCAGGGTTATTCCTGGCTATCTGCTCAGAAATAGCTCCTGGCAGGCATGGGGACCATATAGGACACAGGGATTCAAACCAACCACCTTGGGTCCTGGGTCGTCTGCTTGCAAGGCAAATGCCGCTGTGTTATCTCTCTGGCCCCTCATTCTCCTTACTAGATTGAATGTTATACCAATTACTTTTCATTTATTTCTGATCATGTATCCAAAGAAATGAAAACAATGTTTTGATAAGATATATACACTGTCATTTTCATTTTTATATTATTTTTCATAGATAAAATAAGGAAAAGAAAATATGTTCTTTAATAGAGGACTGGATAAAGAAGGTGTGATAAGTGGTTCCATGAAGAGTAGAATACTACTCAATCATAATGAGAAATTAAACCTTGCCATCTGTAAAAATATAATGGGCTTTGAGAGTATTATAGTAAATTATATAAGACAGAGAGAAGGGACCCGGGAGATAGCATGGAGGTAAGGCGTTTGCCTTTCATGCAAAAGGTCATCGGCTCGAATCCCGGTGCCCCATATGGTCCCCTGTGCCTGCCAGGAGCAATTTCTGAGCATGGAGTCAGGAGTAACCCCTGAGCACTGCCGGGTGTGACCCAAAAACCAAAAAACAAAAACAAACAAACAAAAAAAGACAGAGAGAAAACCGCTATGTTTTCATTTATAAATAAAAACAAAAGTAAATAATAAAACAAATAAAAATTAAAACAAAAGTAAACAAAATGATAAAGACAGAAACCAATGGATGGATGCCAGATGGAGGAGGACTAGTGGATAAAGTGGGTAAAGGAATCAAATCAGAGAGATAATATCTTGATCACAAGGTCCAGAAGATGCAATGTAAAGTATGAGGAATACAGCCAATAATATGGTATTTTAAATGGAAACATTTCTAAGAAAGTGAGAGAGATAGTAAGAGAGAGAATATAGGGGTTAAAGTTCTTTCCTGGCATTGAATGTGGTCTATGAGCATCATTAATAGAGATATCTGAGCACAGACCCAGGAATACAGACTTGAACGCCATCTCTGAGTAAGCCCATCCGACCCCATAATAAAAAGTTTCTAAGAAGTTAAATAGATTTATTGTGACTGATAATTTTATAGTGCATGCAGATGTTGAATTAGTATATTGTATACCTGGAAGTCAATTATGCTTTGATTAAAAAATAGTAATGCTCTCAGTTCCTTTTTTGAATTTAATTTTTCTACTAGATTTCCTTTTAGTGTAAGCTTTAAATGGCATTCTCTGTTTGCCACCCATTGGGTATACAAATCAAGAATTTTGTGCATTAATAGTTTAAAAATATCTTCAAGTAATTATATTGTGCAGTGAAAATGAAAAATCAATGGAAAGCTTTCCCACCCATCCCTTCCTTTCTCTTCAGTCTTATAACACTGTTTATATTACTACTAGAGATACATTATCCAGTTTTCTACCCCAACCATCATCTTTCCTCTCACATTATTAATTTCTGTATCTGGATTTTCTCAGACTCTTCATTTAATCCATTCTAAATTCATAGGGTAATCTTATAAAACAGTTTGTGTCACACACAATACTCTTTGAAAAAAAAAAACTGGAGGTTGCAAGGTTTAAATAAAGTAACAGGGCAGGGGCTGGAGAGATAGCACAGTGGTGTCTGCCTTACAAGCAGCCGACACAGGACCTAAAGTGGTTGGTTCGAATCCCGGTATCCCATATGATCCTCCGTGCCTGCCAGGAGCTATTTCTGAGCAGACAGCCAGGAGTAACCCCTGAGCACCGTGAGTGTGGCCCAAAAACCAAAAAATAAAAAGTAACAGGGAACCAGAGAGATGGTACAGCAAGTAAGGTATTAGCTCTGCAAGTGGCTGACACCAGTTTGATGCCCAGCACTCCATAGGATTCTTGGGCACCAGCAGGATTAATCCTTGAGCTCAGAGCAAGGGTAAATCTTGAGTACTGCTAGGATTTCTTTTTTTTTAATTTGCCCCCCCCCTTTTTTTTTGACGTACAAGTCTTTAACAGTTATATTTAAGGTACATTGTGACAGTGACTTACGGCAATTCCCACCAGCGTGTTGACCTCCCTCCAACCATATTTCCCAGCATGCATCCCTTAGCCCCCTGGACTGCTAGTGTAACAGGTCCCTTCTGCGTATAGTTTGTTGTAGTTTGGGCTTATTTATTCTATTGTCATTGACTTTGGATGGGGTATTTAGATCTGATTACTTTTTTATTTCCACTCAATGCTTATGAGACTGCTTTGCCTGTGCTATCATCCACTTTGTTTCTCTCAGTTTGTAGAAAGAGAGAAATATGAGACAGAGCAAGATGATTCATGTTTTATGGTTCTGTTGAAAAACAAAATAAAAAAAAAAACAAAAAACCAAAACCCAAACTAAACAAACAAACAAAAAAAGCTGCAGGAGCCCCTGTCTAGAAGCTATAAATATAAATTTAAAAGAAGAAAAAAAGAAAAAGAAACAAAAATGGAGGTGCTGGTGTGGCAAGGTTTTTATAGTTGTTGTTTGTTTGTTTTTGCATAGGCTTAGTAAGTATTGGGGAAGTTAGAAAGAAATGAGATCAACAGGCTCCGAACATGGTTATGGTTGAACCCCAAGGACTTTCTTTATGGTGCCAGGAAATGTTCTGCTCAGTTTTGGTTGTCAAAGTCATTCCTCTGTAATTAATTAGAGATTTTTGCAGTTTTAATTTTTTAATTAAATAATAATTTTTATTGTGACCAAAAAGTGAGTAACAAATATAGAGATTTTGGTTTTTATACAGATCCTAGGACGAACTCTAGGATAGAATCTTTCTGTATGGTTCCAAATGTTCTGCTTAGTCATGATTGTAGTTAGTCCTCTGTATTTAGTGATCTTGGTTTTTGTACAGATCAAAGGATGAGTGTCTTCTCATTTCATCAAGGACTTTTTCTTTTTATAGTTTCACCCCATCAAAAAAAGAAGAAAAAAATAAATTAGTTAACATGGTTTACAATAGCAGTAGCAGTTATGCTTTAGTCTTATAATATTAGTGTACCATACATGCTGCCTTTTCCTAACCCAAATTTCTAATTCTCAGAAAGTAAATTCAGTTTTGTCAACGAAAGCTATACATTAGAATCGTTTTCCAGAATCCTTCCTTTGTCAAAATATGGTATCTTACTATTCCTCTCTCCCACATATTTTATCACACTATATTTCAGACTTCCTTTACCAACTCTTATTGCTGTTTTAGGGTTTTCAAATAAGGTTCATCCTTCAAAGAGAAAATTCAAGTCTCACTTGTTGCCTAAGCTCTTCAGCTAGAGAGGTTTCTCTTTTGTCTGAATATCTATGACTTACTCTCTATCAGGTAGAATCTTTTTTTTTTAAATAAATCTTTATTTAAGCACCATGATTTAGCATGTTTTAGTTGGGTTTCAGTCAATCCCCTTTCTTTTTTTTTTGGTTTTTGGGTCACACGCGGCCGTGCTCAGGGGTTATTCCTGGCTCCATGCTCAGAAATTGCTCCTGGCAGGCACGGGGGACCATATGGGGCACCGGGATTTGAACCGATGACCTTCTGCATGAAAGGCAAACGCCTTACCTCCATGCTATCTCCCGGGTTCCAGAATATCCCCTTTCACCAGTGCAATATTAAGTGGCTACTTAACTATGCTCTGCATTTTATAAAACAAAATCAAGTCAATTAAATGGAAACAAAAGTCAACTAAAAGGTGAAGGAAGGAGCAGTTTAAGCACTTCCTTATCTGAGAATTGAGGATTGACAGCATTTGTTAGAAAACATATAGCCTTGCTTGAAATGATATAGCGTCAAATCACCTATCTCCCTAGTAGGGTTTGGTAAGTAATACATTGTATAGGTCTTTGATATACTGAGGATAAATATGAGGCTCATAATTGTGTTATGCATCTCTGTACTTGATAAGATATTATTGGAAATCAATAAATTGTCCTTATATAATAGGAGCTTACCTAATAATAGTTAACATTTATTGAATACTTATATTAACATTTATTAAATACTTATCATTTTTCTGGTCCTATTCTAATTGCTTTACATTAAAGCCTTATAGTGATCAGAGAAAGTAGGTTTTATTATCAGCTTTATTTCACTACTGTTGGACTCAGAAATTGAAGTCCAGAGAAGTGAAGCAACATGCAAATTTACACAGCAAATAAGTGATAGAATCTGAGATGGATAAGTATATGTGGTCTAAATAGTATATGTGTCTATATAGTCTATATGGGTATGACTCCATCTAGTTTGTCTTTATAATTCATTCTACCCTGCCTTGTATGAGGGACCAAAGGTTAATTATATACCTCCAAAGTAGTATTGTTTATATTTTGTTCCTAGGTGTGGATCATACTAATATTTTCTGTTTTATAAAATGTCTAAGCAAATGAATGTCAGTAATCCCTCTGGGACTTCCCAGGTGGACTGCAGTGCCCTTAAGGGGTCAGCACCTCTGTATTTTTGAGCTGGAGCAATCCTGGCACCTACTTGATATGTGTGACCTTGCACAAGTCACTTAACCTTTCTTGTCTCTCATCTCCAACGTCTATCATTGGGCATTTACATAAAATATGTTGCCATAGTAATAAGAAATTATACCGACCTGTCTCTCAGGAATGAGTATCATGGGGATTAACTAATTTACAGCTGTGGAGAACTTTTAACACATGAACTACTAAACAACAGTGAAATCGTAAAGAGAATTTAAAACACTCTCAACTTGTGGAGCATGCCCATTTGATGCCCATCATTATGTGTTTAACTTTTAGTATTACTACTCATAATAAACTTTTATGAGGTATCTTAGGTGGTTGAAGTATTTTTATGAGAGCTAATTAGTTGTTCCAACCATCTCTATGAGGTAGCTCAGTACTTTTATTATCCCCTTTTTAGGAAACTACATTAAATTAGTGCATGCATAATTAAAAAACTTATACTTGTAGATATCTGGGATCATTCTGTGGTTGGAAATAATTCTTATAGAGCTTTCATACTGAAGAGAGTGGATTATGTTGAGACCTAGCTGGCTCTTAGCTATCTTGCCAAATGTGTAGGTGACTTGGATGTAGAGAGAGTGTCTCTCTGGAGAAGTACCTGGGGAGGTTAGAAATGGTAAATTCTGTCATGCATATTAGCATTCCCACCAGTCTCAATGGGCTGCCATAAAGCTATATTTGAGGTTTACTTGATCTTAACATCACAGAAGTTGATTCCTACCATCCAAATTTGTAGGTAGATATGGCCTTAGGCTGGATTCAATTCTTCTTCTTCTTCTTCTTCTTTTTTTTTTTAATGGGGGCATTTCGGTTACACCCAGAAATGCTCAGGCATTACTCATGACTCTGATCTCAGAAATCACTCTTGGTAGGCTTGTGGGACTATATGGGACACCTGGGATCAAACCCAGTTCAGGTTGTGCAAGGCAAGCACCATACCCATGATATTATCACTGTGGCCCCTGAGAGGTTCTTCTTTTCAGGAAAAAGAAAGTCAGTCTTCTTTGTTCAGGTTCTATCATCTACCCTTTCACAAAGATTGAAATAAAATATCTTCATTCGAGCAATATGAGTAGCTTCTCTAGAGGGGGTCTGAGTATACATATTCTAAGTAGAAATGTGAATTAATCCAAGATGGGGAATGAGTCCTGATTGTCTTTGCAAAATTGGTTTTACAGGTTTTTTCCAAAATTACTCCCAATTGGGGTTTTCTCTGTAGATAAGAATCTATTTCAAAGGTGCTCAAGTGTTCTGTGCTCAGGGGCCTCCAGTGCAGCACCTGCCATTGCTCAGAGGGTGTGTGGGCTAGAAGTCAAACCCAAGTTGGGTGCATGCTTACATTTCCCAGCCCTCCTTCATATTCTTTTTTTTTTTTTTTTTTTTTTGGTTTTTGGGTCACACCCGGCAGTGCTCAGGGGTTACTCCTGGCTCCATGCTCAGAAATTGCTCCTGGCAGGCAAGGGGGACCATATGGGGCACAGAGATTTGAACCGATGACCTTTTGCACGAAAGGCAAACGCCATACCTCCATGCTATCTCCCAGGCCCCATCCTTCATATTCTTATCTTTTATTTCTGTTGGAATTTCTCCTCACCTCTTCTAGTGGGACCAGCTTTCTGAATTGGTGCTGGCAGCTTTTATTTCTGCATCACAATAGGTTTACAGCCTTTAATGCTTTTGGACTATTTTGGGCTAGAAACAAAGGGATATCAAAAAAAATTTTTTAATTGGATCACTGTGAATTACAAAGTCACAAAGTTATTCATGTTTAAGTTTCAGACATACAATATTCTAACACCTATCCCTTCATTTACCAACGTCCCAGTTTCCCTCCAGTTTTCCTCCTCCTTCTCCCTCTGTGGGAGGCATTTTTTTTTCTTTTTCCTTTCTCTCACCTTTCCCCAACCCCTTAAGCATTGTGTTTTACCATACTGTTACTGACAGGATATTATGCGTGTCACTTTACCTCCTTTCTGCATCTACTCTTGGTTTAGAGAGACCACTTCCCTCCACTATTGTTGTAATCATGTTGTAGTGGTCCCTTCCCTGACCTATCCTACCTTCCTGCCTATCCCATTGTCAAGCTTCCTACTAATGTTCAGTTCTTCTACTCTTTGCTTTTGTTGCCCTCAGGCATTAGATATCTCCCTACTATATATAGTCCCTTTCTTTATATAATACCCAAGAGTGAGATCATTGTGTCTGTCCCTTTCCTTTGACTCAGTCAGCATGATACTTTCCAGATTCATCCATGTATTAGCAAATTGCATGACTTCATCTTTCCTTAAGGCCATTTACAGTGTCTTCTTTAATCTATGTCTTGGTTTTGTTACTTCAAGAGAGAAACTTGTTGCTGGGGCATGTAGGGGCTTCAGGGGGTTGCCTGCCCACCTAATGTATAAACATTAATTCACTAATATATAACGTTGTCAAGTATCTTTATTTGTAATCATTTTGAAGTTTTTTTGTTTGTTTGCTTTTGGTTTTTGTTTGTTTGAAACTTGGGTCACACCCGGAGTCGCTCAGGGTCTACTCTTGGCTCTCTGCTGAGAAATTGCACCTGGCAGGCAAAGGGGACCATATGGGATGCCGGGATTTGAACCACCATTGGTCCTGGGTGGGCCACTTGCAAGGCAAACGCCCTACTGCTGTGTTATCTCTTAGGCCCCCATTTTGAAGTTTTTATATCAATTATTTGTCAGTTCTTGTGCTAGGTTCTTTTGTGTATTATTTTAGTGCATTTGAGGGAATAAAAAGAGCCTGTTCTAGGTATATCAAACACGTTTAATGCCAGGAATTGGTCACATATGTTTTGGTTTTTTTTTTTTTTTTTGGTGAGCTGTGAGGATTAAGTACAGGCAAAATAACTAAAATGAAGAAGTAACAGCCAGAAACAGGTAACTTTGATAAATAGTTTCATTTCCAGAATAATCAGAACAAAAGAATGGAGCTCAAGTTTGCAGAGTCCTTGAGTTATCCTGGCTGTTTTCCTTACTGATTAGAACTATGAGAGAAGTCCTACTGTGGGACTCAGCATCGCAAAGCTTCCAGAGATGCGGCCCAAAGAACAACTTAACCCCTTCTTCTCGTCTCTGCTCTGATCTATCACCAGGGCTTCCCTCATGGAAGGTCACTGAATTTCCTGGAACTAAATGAGATTTAGAAGCTTGTAAAAAGCCCTTTATGCTGATAAATCTACCATTCATTCAAGTTATGTTTATCAAGTTCAAGAATCGTGTGTGCTCCCAGTACCACAATTTCTTTTTTTTTTTTTTTTTTTGGTTTTTGGGTCACATCCGGCAGTGCTCAGGGGTTACTCCTGGCTCCATGCTCAGAAATTGCTCCTGGCAGGCACGGGGGACCATATGGGGCACCGGGATTCGAACCGATGACCTTTTGCATGAAAAGCAAACGCTTTACCTCCATGCTATCTCCCGGGCCCCCACACTTAATTTCTTTCAGTCTTCATGAAGTTGCCTTCCCAGTGGGATTCCAGTGGTAGGTAGTTTGGATGCTAATCTTAACTATCTTCAAGTATGAAAAGAAGATTAAATTAGATCATGTACCTAAAAGCAGTTGGTGTTGCTAATGTAAGCAGTTGGTGTTGCTAAAAGTATTATTATTTGTAAATCATTTATATATACATTTACAAAATACTGTAACTGCAAGTGCAAGATGAGATTTCTTTTCCTTTAGAATGAAATTGGACCTTATATTTGAACTGTGGCTGAAAGTACAGTACGAATGGAGACTATATTTCAGTTGGTGGTTGCTGTTCTTAAGTATTATTGAACTTTCCAATTTATTGCAACAAGTTTTTTTTAGATTTAGAAATTGTCAGTATAGTTTAATATCATGTTCTCTGATTGATGCTCTGATGGGACACTTTGAAGTAATATAAATAGTATAGCAAATCATGGCACACAGAGTATACTATTACAGCCACATATCTATCTAAAAGTAGATTTTTAAAAATAACACTAAATTATCTAGTAAAAAGCTTTAATATTAGGGTGATCTAATCTCTGTATAAGAACTTACATTTTCATTTATATGTATAACACTGTTAGAAGAGGAATCATATAGTAAGCATGCAAATTATAGTTACCTTTTTGAAAGGGAAATTTTCATTGTGTTTATATATAAAGGCTGAGGTATAGTCCATATACATAAGAATACTTATATCTCTAATGGAATACTATGCAGCTACAGAGAATTATGAAGTCATGCAATTTGCTGCAACCTGTTTGGAACTGGAAGATTATTTTGAGTGAAAAAAGCCAGAAGAAGAAAGGAAAACACTGGATCATTTCATTTATCTGTGGTGTTTAAAATAATTGTATTAGGAAATGCAATGTAGTAAGGGGGGTGCCTATATCACTCTTGACCCCAGAATCTAGGAAGAACTACAGAGTAGGAAAGAAATCAATTCAGAAAAAAAGAAAATGAGAAAGGGAATCAATGAATCTGGGCTTTTGTTATATTGGGGAGTGGAGAGTGGTACAGCTATACATCCATTTCAACAACATTGAAAACATAAGCTCTAAGCTGAGGCCACTGAACTTTATTGTGCTTGTCAAGGTAGGGGAGATTTGTATGGTGGTGGGGAATGACAGAGTCTATATGGGATCACTAGTGATGGGAATTGATACGGTGACACAACAGACTTTGAAATATGACTCTTAGAAGAACGAAAGATGGTTGAGTGACTAAAACATGAGGTCCAACATGCAAGCATGAAGCTGAGAATTTTATCTGTACTATCTGTGATGTTGGCTTCTCTGCTGTCTGTGACTTCCCAATACTATGAAGATCCCTGACCATACTGCAGTCAGGTGAGTGGTAACCACAAAGAAAGCACTGGTAAATCTCAGTTAAAAAGAAGTGCTGGGCCCGGAGAGATAGCGTGGTGGCAAAGCATTTGCCTTTCATGCAGAAGGTCATTGGTTTGAATCCCGGTGCCCCATACGGTCCCCCGAGCCTGCCAGGAGCGATTTCTGAGCATGGAGCCAGGAGTAACCCCTGAGCACTGCCGGGTGTGACCCAAAAATAAAAAAAAAAGTGTCAAGGGTCAGGAAAATCACTCAAGTGCTAGAGTACTTTTTAACCTGCAGCATGGCATGATTCCCTGGACACTTCTTTTTTTTTTTTAATTTTTATTATGATTGAAGTTCATTACACAGGATTATTTATGGTACATAGTGTCAATGAATAAAGGGCATTCCCACCACCAGTGTTGTCCTCCCTCCACTCCCATTTCCAGTATGTCTCCCATATCTCCCTCCTTTACCCACCCTCCCCCACAGAATACTAGTGTAACTGGTCTCCACTTTACAGCTTGCTGTAGGTTGGGTATCTACCCTGTTTGGTGTTCCAGTCTGATCATTTTCCATTTACACTACATGTTCATATGACTGGTCCTGGTAACATCCTTTTCTCCCCTCAATTTATGAGGCTGAATGATTCAAGTTATGCTATTCTGTTTGCAATAAAAAGGTTAAG
>PVKC010003815.1:0-37650 GCA_004027635.1 Crocidura indochinensis
TTTTTGGACCACACCCGGTGACGCTCAGGGGTTACTCCTGGCTATTCACTCAGAAGTCGCTCCTGGCAGGCACGGGGGACCATATGGGGAACCGGGGGATTGAACCGCGGTCCGTCCTAGGTTAGCGCAGGCACCTTATCTCCAGCACCACTGCCCGGCCCCCTCAGTTGCCTTTTTCAATGGTCTCTATGGACATAAGCATTAGATCATAAAAGCAGGTGTAATCAAATGAAAAACGGATATACTAGAGTATTTTGCAAAGATATTGCTATTTTGAGCACTGTATTTGGAGTCTTATATGATAGAGCCCTGAAATGAGTAACTAGGTTGACCAGCCATATATTCAAGAACCACTGTGGAGAAAGAAGTTAGAGTTATAATAGACATAATAAAATTAAGATACTAATACGTTTTAATAGTGAGCACTGTAGTGAGAGCCTCAGGCTTTCAAATGCATTCTGTACAAGTTTCTGTGGATAAAAGCAGTAAAAAATTATTACAGACCTTTATAATGTTTAAGTGCTTGAACAGCTGTTCAATATAAATAACTGTTTTCATTTCTGCAGGTTTCTTTGTAGTATAAAAGTGAATAAATTTGTGTTTCTCTTCCACTTCAGTTGTTTCCTTCTTTTCACTATATCCTTACACCTAAAGTATTCAAATATCTACCATTTAGGAGCTGGAACCAATCTGGAACGGACCCTGGTTCAATTCCTGTCATTCTATATGGTCCCGGATCCTGCTGGGATGACTTTTGAGCACAGAGCCAGGAATAACCCAAGTGACCCCTGCCCCCCCGAAAAGAAATAAAAGATTACCACTTAGAGCATTGTGTTTCTTTGTGAAATTATCCTAAATATCACATATAAATAATATTATTCCTTACCTGCATCATTTCTTTCCGCTATGTAGTATTCCATTGTATATATGTACCACACCTTCATGATGCACTCACCTATTGTTGAAAATCTAGGTTGATTCCAAGTCTTAGCTATTGCACTAAGTGCTGCAATGAATAGCTGTGTACAGACATACTTTGGGATGAACATTATTGTGTTCTGGGAGTAGGTACTTAAAAGAGGGATTTCTAGGTCATATGATAGCTCAATTTTGAGTTTAGTGAGAACCCTTCATACTGTTTTCCATAGGAGTTGGACCAGGCAGCATTCCCATAGCAGTGGATGAGAGTTCCTTTCTTACCACATCCCGCCAGCAGAGATTGTTCCCAGTATTTTTGATATGTGCCATCCTCACTGGTGTAAAATGATATCTCATTGTTGTCTTGATTTGGGTATCCTAATTATAAGTGATGATGAACATCCTTTATATGTCTGTTGGCCATCTGTTGGTCTTCCTCAGAAAAGCATCTGTTCATTTCCTCTTTCCATTTTTGATTTTTTTTAAGGTTTGTGCTAAAAGTGCTAACACTTGTGAGTAATTTGTATATCCTAGAAATCAAGCTTTTATTTGATGTGTTGAGTTCAAAAAATTTTTTTCCAATCAGTTATCTGTCTGAGTTGCTATTTGTATAAAGGAATGCAACTGTCTTTTGTGTATTGACTTTGTATCTGGCCACTTTACTGTATTGCTTTATTGTTTCTAGGAGCTTTTCTGCATTATTTTAAGAGTTTTTGATGTATATCATCATATCATCTGCATTAGAGATATTTGACTTCCTCTTTCCTTATTTGGGTTCCTTTGATTTCCTTCTCTTGTCTGATTGCTATTGCTAGGTTAATACTATGTTGAATAAGAGTGAAGACAGTAGGCAACCTTGCCTAGGGCCTGACCTTAGTGGAAATGCTATTAGTTTTTCGATGTTAAGGATAATGTTGGCTGTGAGATTCTTGTAATAGCTGTTACAATCTCAAGGAAGGTTTCTTCCAACCATATTTTGCTGAGTGACTTAATCATAAATAGCTGTTGAATTTTTTCAAATGCCTTCTCTGCATTCATTCATATTATCATGTAGGCTTTGTCCTTTTTGTTGATGTGGTGTATGAAGTTGATTGATTTGCATATATTGAACCATTCTTGCATCCCTGGAATGAAACCCAGTTGGTCAAAATGTATCATTTTTGATGTGTTGTTGGATTTGGTTTGCTAAGATTTTATTAAGAATTTTTGCATCTATGCACTTTAGTAAGGTTGATATGTAGTTTTCTTTCTTGGTTGTATCTTTGTCAGCTTTGAGAATGAGCATGATATTTAGCTTCATAAAAGGAGTTAGGGAGGATTCCATTCTTTTTGATGTTTTGGAAGAGGATCAATGGTAGTAACTCTTCTTTGAATATTTGGTAGAATTCATATGTAACCCCATCTGCCTCTGGATTTTTTTTTGGGGGGGGAGTTTCTTTTTTACTATTTTAATTTCCTTACTTGTGATTGGCCTGCTTAGTCTTTATACTTCCTTTTTATTAAGAGGAACAACACCATTATTAATGGTGTTGACATGTTAACATGGAGATGATATTTTTCCAGAATTCTATTTTGTCTGGGTTCACTAGCTTAACTGAGTACAGTTGTTCATAATAAGCGCTCATGATGTCTTGGATTTCTTGGGATTCTATTGCAATCTCTACCTTTCATTTCTGATCAATTTTACTTGAGTGTTCCCCCCCCTTTTTTTCTTGTGAGTCTTGCCAGTGTTTTATTTATCTTGTTTATTCTTTCAAAAATCCAGTTGTTGGTATCATTAATTATTTGCATTTTTTTCTTTGATTCTAAGTGGTTGATATCTGTTTTTGTTTGTATTATTTCTTTTCTTTTTCTTGTGCTTAGAATCCTTTGATTTTTCAATATTAGTTTTCCAATATTTGAGGTGTCCCTTTATGTTGTTGATTTTGTCATTTTCTTCTTTCTTAATGTAGACCTGTATTGCTATTCATTTCCCCTAATTACTATTTTTACTGTGTACCATAGACTTTGGCGATTTGTTTCTTCATTGTCATTTGACTCAAAGAACATTTATATTTCATTCTTGATTTTCTCTTTGATCCAGCTGTTGTTAAGAAGCATATCGTTTTGTTTCTAGGTGTAAGTTTTTCTCCACATCTTATTTTTACAATCAATCTTGATCTCTATGGCATTGTGATCTGATAGGGTGTGGTATAATTCTTTTAATTGTGACTTTATGCAAGTAAGACTTGTATCCTAAAACATGATCTATCCTGGAGAAGGTTCCATGTGCACTTGAGAAGGATGTGTTTTCCACACGTTAGTCCTAGTTCTTCTAGTTTCTCATTTAGGGCTCTTAAGTCTTTACTAATGCTCTGCCTAGTGTATTTGTCTAGTGGCCACAATGGAGTGTTGAAATTTCCAAGTACTATCACCTTTTCATCGGTATGTTTCTCTAGGTTTATAAAGCCTTACATATTGTGCTGATTCTACATTTGATGCATAAATGTTGATCATATTTTGTACTTCTTTGTCTGTTATTCTCTTGATCAACAAGTAGTGTCTACCTATGTCTCTGAGTACTTTCTTGAGGTTGAATACAATTCGATCTGATATAAATATGGCTGCCCCAGTTTTATTTGTTTTCTAGCAGCGTGTATAATTGTTTTCCATATTTTTACTCTAAGCCTATGCATTTACCAAACTTTTAAGTGTGTTTTCTGCAGACAGTAGTTATCTGGGTTTTGTTTCCTGATTCAACCCTCTACTCAGTGCTTTTTGATGGGAGAGTTTAGTCCATAGCCTTTTTTTTTTTTTTTTTTTTGGTTTTTGGGCCACACCCAGTGACGCTCAGGGGTTACTCCTGGCTATGCACTCAGAAGTCGCCCCTGGACTGGGGGACCATATGGGGTACCAGGGGATCGAACCAAGGTCCGTCCAAGGCTAGTGCAGGTAAGGCAGGCATCTTACCTCCAGCGCCACCGCCAGGCCCCTTTTTAATTTTTTTTTTTGGTTAGTCCATTGCCATTTAAGAAAATTATTGACAGAAAGGGCTCTTGTGCTGTTGTGTTGTTGTGTTGTTGTTGTTACAATTGGATGTTTCATCTGTGTAATTAATCGTTGAGTAGTTTATTTAGAGTCTGTTTGGTTAGTGAAAATATTGTGAGTTATTTTTTATTCAAGAATGTTCTTAAACCTTCCTCTCATGCAAATGAGAGTTTTGCTGGGTAGTGTACTCAAGTTGAATGTTCTTTTCATTTAGTAGTTTTAATATGCAATTCCATTCTTTTTATGCCTGAATTGTCTAAAATGGAAGATCTGGTTTGATTCTTATATTCTTTACTATATACTTAAGCTTTGTCTTCTCCCTTACTGTTTTAAAGAATTAATATCCCTCTTTGCTTTTGGCCATTTGTATTATTACTCTATGTCTTGGTGTTGATCTGTTAGGGTCTATTTTGTTTGGCATTCTTTTTGCCTCTTGGATTTGTGCAGCAGCCTCTTTCCAGAGAGTGGGAAAATTCTCAGCTATTATATCCCTCACTACTTGTTCTTTTACTCCCCCTTTCTCCTCCCCTTCTGATATTCCTATAAATTATAGATAATTTCTTTTGTTTTTGTTTATTAAGTACCTCACATTTTCTTTCAATGTTTTGTCTCTCATTTCTTTTTGCTTTCTTTCATATTGTTTTGTTTTGGGGCCACACCTGGTGATAGGAGTTACTCCTGACTCTGCACTCAGATGGGATACCAGGGGATTGAACAGCAGTTCATCCTAGATTAGTGCATGCAAAGCAAAGGCCCTACCTCTTGCACCACCGCTTGGCTCTCTCATTTCTTTATTGACTTTTTGTTGTCACTGGCTTGTATTTTGTCTTCAAGTTTATCCATATGATTTTCCATATGTGTAACTCTGTTACTATGACTTGCTAGTATGTTTTCAGTTCCCTTTGTTCCATTTGTATGGATTCTCTCATTTTCTGATAGAGTTCTTCTTAGAGTTGGTTGAATTATTAATCTATGGATTTCTTAATTTTGCAAGGGTACTGATTCCATGATTTTTGGTCCTATAAGGCTCATGCATTTTGGTAGACATGAAAATTTGGTAGGATTTCTCTCTATATCCCCAGCTACAAGTATTTTCCTTAGTATCCCCATTGTTCTTTTTATTTAGTAGATTTTAGTGCTGGGGTTTCAGGGTGTTTAAAACAGTGATCTATTTAATTATTTGTATAAGAGGTTGTTAGGGGTACATCTGTTTTATATCTTCCTTAGTTTCACATTGCTCTTTTCATTTGGTGGTTGTAGTGCTGGAATTTCAGGGTTTTTTTTAAGTGGTCTATTAAACTGTTTGTATAAGAGGTGGTTAAGAGTATATCTGTTTTAGGGTTTATTTATTCTAGGCAGTCGATATTATTTAAGTATAATACAAATATTGCAAACTAGTTTGTTAAATTGCTCTCTGGGTTTGGGGGCTGTATATCTTCTAAGGGAAAGAAATGCTATATCTGATCTGCCTAGAACAATATGATATAAGTTGAACTTATATTTTTAGTCCAGATACACTAGCTTCTGTGCATTTTTGGAGATGGAAGGAGAATGGGAGACCCCATAAACATCTTCTAGGAGGGACAGTTGGGATTTGGCAACTGTGGCTGAAGACTTCTGCAGACTTCTTATATATATTATATGTAATATATATTATACATTAAGTATATATACTATAATATATATTAAATATAATATATTAAGCATTATATAATATGTTAAGTAGTATAAATATATAATATATTAAATGTATATATTATATTTATATATTTACATATATACACATATATATTTTATTGTGCATGACTAAACTTTGGAAGTTATAAAACGTAAGATGTATCAAAAATTTTAACTTGTTTTTAACCTTAAATAATCATTTAGTTATGTATTTAATAATACATTACTCTAATGTATTAGAGTGTTAATAAACTCGATATAATTAGCTATTTGCTTTTTTATTTTTTAAATAAAATCTTTATTTAAGCACTATGTTTACAAGCATGATTTTAGTTGGGTTTCAGTCATAGATAGAACTTCCCCCCCTTCACCAGTGCAACATTTCCACCACCAATGTCTCCCCTCCTTCCTTCCGAATCCTTGCCTGTATTCGAGACAGGCATTCTACTTCTCTCACTCATTAAGAGTGTCATGATAGTTGTTTGAGTAGTTATTTCCCTAACTGCACTCACCACTCTTTGTGGTGAGCTACATACTGTGAGCCGGTCTTTACTTTCATTTTGGTGAGTATTGAATTTCTTTTCGGGTGCCTCCTATAGGGAACCCATGGAACACTCTCATAACCTCTTGGGTTTTATTTGTTGTCTGTTGCATGGGTTTTTTTTTTTTTTTTTGAGTTCTTTGAACATCCTCAACATTTCCTCTCTAAGGTTTTTCAAAGAGAGGTTATATAAGTGGCTTATACTATTTGGGCCTGCAGAACTACCATTTCATTCACAGTGGGGTGGGGTTTCTGTGTTGCTTTTCCTTGTGACTTTCAGTGTGATATTGTTTTTATGTGTTGAGGTATGATTCTTTGACTGGAAGAAATGCATAGGTGCTGTGCAAAGCAAAACAACCACTAATTGAGGAGGCTCACTGACATGAGTGTAAATATGGCTCTTCTGGATCACAAAGAAGACCCCACTTATATCTTTGCAAAATTCCACACTCAAAAGGCTTCTTTATTTAACAAAATAACTGAGAGGGCCAAAGTGTTTACACAGTGGATAGGGCATTAGCTTTGCACATGGTTGACTCAGAACCAAGCTAGTTTGATTCCTGACACTCCATATTGTTGTCACCCAAGCCTGGCAGGAGTGATTTCTGAGTGCAGAGTCAAGAATCTTCCTGAGCATAGCCCAAAAACCAAAACCAAAAAAAAAAAATTGTTGTTATTTAGTGACTTGAGAACAAATCCAAGTCAGAAGATAGTGGAGAGGTTCTTGTTTTTTCATTTTAAATTCAAGAAGGGATGTGCAGAGAAAGAATTTAATACATTTTCTTTTAAAGTACATTTCTTTGACAATTTGAGTTAATTGATTCTTTCCAAGTTTCATTACCCATTTGAGGATCCTTGAAGCCTAGTATTCATTTAATTATGTCACTGATATATTATAAGCTGCTTAAAATACTATTTTATAAGAATTATAGAAATAAGAGGCCATAACCCACATTTGCATAACTTAACATTTGAAAGATTTCGTTTTCAATCTTGTCCTGTGATTTATCTGATTTTGGATATTGAATGTAAACCTTGGTCCTTGGAGATCAACCTACAGGTAGAAGCTGCTACCAGTTGTCCTTTCCCCGGGACACCAATAATCCGTTTTAATCAGGTCAGAGACAGCTGTGTGGTTCCCGGGCCAGGTTTTATTTCACTTCTTTCAATGAACGAAGTCTTTCCATTCTGTTTTTATTTGCTGACAGCAGAAAATATGTCTACAGTTCATTCACATAATGAATGGGGTGGGAAATCAATTCTATGGGGACCATGATTGTTTGGTTTGTCGTGAGACATACTCGACATTTATGGCTTTTTCCCTTCTGTGCAATTGCAGCAGACTGTTAAAAGATGGGGCCATAAATCTGAAAACATGTTTTACAAAGTTCATATCTGCATTTGCTACCTTTAATATTAATAGGAGTGTATCTTTAAAGTGAGTAAATTGAGAAAGTGGCTGAAACTATAGTTTATAAAGGAAGATTAGTGGGTTTAATATGCACTGGAGAGTAAAAGAAAAATCTTATTACTGTATGGAGAAATTACCTCATAAAGAAGCTAATACAGCAGGCTAGGGAGTAATTTTTAACAAGGTTTTTATGATGCGCAAGTGTAGGCAAGTTAATGAACTTATCTTTCTAGTTATTTTCAGATTGTAATGATGCTCTTCTTTTCTAGTTCTTGTGCTTTAAAAAGTAAAATACATTTAATCACCTACAATAAAACTAATTCATTACTTTAATAAATCAAGTACAACCTTATACTGTACTCTTAAATGTTGTTGCAATAATGCTGAAAGCCACATCAGGTGCTAAGGTTTAGCATGGAATAGAGCAAAAGGTAACAGTGGAGCTTATTTATTATTTAAATTAAATTGGCTCATTTTGACAGTGCACAGTCATTTTTGGGGAGATTTGACTCCTTTTTCAGCTATTGGTGGCAAGGAGTAGAGACAAAAGAATGAGAACATTCTTTGTTTATATAATCACACACCTCTGCATAATGTTTCTTTGAAATTTATAGAAACAATTCTAAACAATTCTGTTTTCAACAGAATTAACTTTGTGTTGTGGGGATAAGAAAACAGGATCTTCCTCAAAAGTGCCTTGCATGAAACAGTGATGGGTTATTTAGTAGAGCATTTTTGCCTATCTTTTACTCCAGGACCATAGGCAAATTATAATTTCGAATAAAGAACCTATCATCTTTATATGAAATTATATTTTGAGCCCTCTACACTGGACATGTGATAATTTATTGGGAATAATATGAAAGAAATAAAAAGCAGTGTGATAACATCACTTTTATATAAGAACAAAAGCAGAATGATGATAACAGAGTTACCATCCGTTGCTCCAAATGATGGTCCAAGAGATCTACTATACCCACATATACATGCATATACACACACAGCATGAAAGGAACTGGAGAAACTCATAACTAAGCAAAATGAATCAGAAAGGAAAAAGACACCAACTAATTTTTTTCATATTTAGGTTATAGAGAAACAAATCAGGTTAATAGACATAGCTCTGTGAACCAACTTTGAAAATAGGACTCTAGAACTGAGTATAAATAAGCCAGGTTAGTGGACTGAGAACTTTGGAAGGAGTCAATGGACTGTGGTAGAAAATATTTGTACTTTGGTGATAATTGTGATGTGGTAACATAAAATTTTAGGTGGTATATAATTATGTTCATAGAATATATATAGTCTTGGAAAATAAACATTGACATGTATATAAAACAACTAGAAAAATGAGTGTCCTATTTTAAGGTTTTAGGTTTTAAGATTTTTATTTCTTTAGGTTCCTATTTTCTTCCCTAATTTTCATTTCTTTTTGTCTTATTTTCATTCATTTCCTTATTCCACCCTTCCATCCTTCCCCTTATATTTAACTTCATCTTTTACCTTCTTTCCCTCTCTCCTTGTTTTTCTTCCTTCCTCTCTTTTCATTATCGGCACTACCATAAATACTACTTAGGATAAGTTTTAGTGATAAAAATTACTGCATCAAAACAGTTTTAAAAGCTAAGGACTTTTCAAACTATTTCAAAGAATGTTCTTTGAGGATATTCTATCAACTTTTTCTCCTTCAAAGAAAGAAAATATGTCTATTTTTTCATTTTTATGAAAATTTTATATTGTGACTATGAAACTTGAACAAGTCTTTTTGGAATTTGATTGATATAAGCTCAATATCAAGAATAGTACTCATCAAAAGGCAATATTTCTGAGAACATGTATCAGAGACTCCAATGGTAATTTTTAGAAAATGCAATGTTTATAATAAAAATAATCCCATCTCTTCAATAATAATTAAAGAATATTTCTTTGTGTGATAAAAATGAAAATAAAACAACCCTAAACTTCCATTTGATCACTTAAGTTATGCTGATTCTGAAATTATTGTAAGTTTCCTACTCTATGGTCATATTTTTGGCATTAACAGTGATTGATTTTAGAAATTCCCCTTTCTGTAATGCCTTTGCCTTAAAAATGGAATGAGAGGCCCAACTTTTGTCTTCTTTAATTTTTGATGGTGGCTTATGAGCATCAAATCAAAATCTGATCACAGATGCCAGTGGATATCAAGAGGTCATCAGCTAATGTTGTCATTAGTGAGGGTGCACAAAAAGAAGAAAAAATTCAGGCATCTGCATGTAATAATGTGTATTGTGACCTGATTGCATGCATGTAAGTAAATATGTGTGTCATTTTCCTAAGAAAAGGGTAATGGAATAATGAAATGATAGTATGAATGACAAATTCAATGTGCAGTGATTTTGTTCATTAGTTTTAAAAATATTTTTAAAAATATTGCTTTGTAATATTAAAAACTAATAATAGGTCAAAACTTATCCATGATACTTTTATTCATTGGGAATGTGATTTTAACATTTTAACAAATTTCATAACTTTATCTAATCCTACTTAACAAATGTATCCTATCTGTTCTCTGCCTCTCCAAGTTGCAAAAGCCATGGAGAACTCTTTGTTCAAATGCTCATATAGAAGTTTGTAGAACATATCAGCTCATGAACATATGGTTTATATTACCCACCTTGTTTTTGCTAATATATTTCACATGCTTTTGGTCCGTGTTATTAAATGGTTCCTTTAATCTATATTATTTGTCTCCATTTCCTACTGTTCTGAATATAGCTATTCTCTTTCATGTTATTTGCCACTGAGAATATTTAATATAAATGTTTTCCATTCATAAATTTACTTTACATGTAAATAATGCTGCTTTCAATATAGTTCTGGAACACAGAAGGCTAATCCTTCCTAAACCATATGTTATAAATGTTTTAATTTTAAATATAGGCTTAAAAGAAAAGTGTTCAAAGAGCAGCCTGAAAGTCTCTTTCAAAGTCTATTATTCATATAGACATCAAATACTGACTCACATTCTCATTTGCCATTAGCTGTTTGGTACTTTGAAGACATTTTACATGGATAATAAAGAATTACAAATCACTTTACAAATCTATTTATTAAAGCAGATTTACCCTGTGTCTTTGGACAAAAGGCAAATGGAGAGTGAATATATTTACACATAAATAATAGAGAAACCAATCCTTGAGGGTGATATAAACTGGAGCACACCTTTCATCTGAGGACTGAATGAGGACTGTTAATCCAAGTACTCTCCTGATTCATTATCTGGACTGCCACATAATGTGCCTTTTCAGATGTAGAAGGGGAATAGGAAGGCCCTATCTCTCTTCCTCTTCAAACTCAGATGTTTATGTTTAATTAGGACAAGGAACTCTCAGCTAGAGTTGTCAGTCTCTGTGGTCACTGATAGAAGCAGCTTACCAAGGAGTTTTCAATACAATTGAGAACTCTGTCACTGAAGATGCCGTGGAGAGAATCCATAGACCAGCCACCTTGACCTTGCCAAACAACCACTCATGTGACTATGTATTTCTATGTTGAAGTCCATCCAAGGTGCATGATTTTCATTGCTTTGTTGCTCCAAAATTCTGGCCTAGGACTGAAGCAAAATACTCTGGTCACTTTCTTCTTTGAACCAAATGAATCTCCCTTACCTCCTTTATTTTATTTTCTACACAGCTAAGTACATATTAATCCTTATCTCATTCTGTTTATAAAGGATAATGTGGGGATAAAATTAATGAATGTTAAATGTATTCCAGAAGTTAAGTATTTTTCTAAATTTGGAATACTCCTAGTTTTGTGTTTTTTTTTCTTTTCTTTTTCTTTTTCTTCTTTTTTTTTTTTTTTTTTTTTTTTTTTTTTTTTTTTTTTTTTTTTTTTTTTTTTTTTTTTTGACTTTGGGTGACACTCAGGGGTTACCTGGCTATGGGTTTAGAAATCACTCCTGGCTTGGACCCTACTCTTGGGATGTCTGGGGTTCTAACCGTGGTCCATTCTAGGTTAGCGCATACAAGGCAAAAGACCTACTGTATGCGCCACAGCACTGGCTCCTAGTTTTGTGGTTTTTATACAAACCCCCCTTTTGGAATAAATCAACCAATGCATTCTATATTTTAAGTTTTGCTTGTAATTTGGCAAAATCTGAATTGTTTCTGAAATTTTTGAGACAATTTCCTTGAGAAATTGTCTATTCATTTCTTCTCCCAATATTTTGATGGGGTTAGAATTTTTTTCTTGTTAAGTTCTGTCAGTACCTTATAATCTTTGATATTAACCCCTTATCTGATGAGTATTGGGTGAATAGTTTCTCCCATTCTGTATGTGAGTTTTGTATCCGAGACACTTTTTCCTTTGAGGTGCAGAAGCTTCTCAGCTTAATATAGTTCCATCTCTGCTTCCCCTTGTTTGGAGAGTATTGTTTACTCCTTGAAGATGCCTTTAGTCTCAATGTCATGGAGTGTTATACCTACTTATCGTTCTATATACCTTATAGTTTCAGGTCTGATATCAAGCTCTTTAATCCATTTGGATGACCTTTGTGCAGGGTGTTAGATGGAAGTCTGAATTCACTTTTTTGCAAGTGGCTGACCAGTTGTGCCAACACCACTTGTTGAAGAATCTGTCCTTGCTTTATTTTGCATTTCTTGCCCTTTATCAAAAATTAACTGATTGTATATGAGGCACATTCTCTGAATACTCATCTATTTCACTGATCTGAGGATCTGTCTTTATTCCAGTACCATGTTGTTTTAATGACTATAGCTTTTAAATCAAAAATTAATATCATGATTATAAGGTTGTTTATAATATAGTTTTTTTTTCTACAGTTCAAAGTTGTTGATTATAGTTTCAGTTATACAATGTGTAACTGTCCACCAGTCCACATTTCTGACTACCAATGTCTCCAATTTCTCTGCCGCCCTCCCCTCTGCCTGCCTACCTCTGAGACAGACAAATCCCCACCCTCTCCCTGTCCCTGTCTCTCTTTCTATCTCTTCCATTGTCCCCCCCCCTTTTAGACACTGTAGTTTGCAATATTATTACTGAATCGGTATCATGCAAATTACTTTGTCTCCTATTATTATTTCCTATTCTTTAGACATCATTTAGCCTTGAATTGTCTTGTGAATGACTCACTGTACTAACTCTTCTTTATCCTTAACTGATATTGGCAAACCAGACAAAACCCTACTCTTGTCAAATATCAGGTACTGGGACTGGAAATTTAGGGCAAGGGATTAAGACTCATTGCATGAATCTAATCCAGGTCATACATTTAGATTGCATATTTAAACCTTTACTATGTCACTTATGGTAATTTGACTCCTGACATTTTTGGGTCCCTCACCCCTTCTACTCATGCTACCTAGCACCACTGGGTGTGGCTTCCAAATCTCCAGAAAACCAAATCACAGTTACTGAAATCCTCTATTTGCATGAAAAAAATCATATGATAATACCACATAGTGATAGACCATTGTTTTATCATGGAATAGAACAGAAAAGAAAAGAATCATAAATGATAAAAATTATTTATCATAAAGAAACCAATAAAAGTAACAAATACATTAATTATACTAGCAATCTCAACATATGATAATGAGTAAGACTACCACACTAAGAATAATACAGTAGGGAGACTTGGGACATTGGTGGTGGGAATGTTGCAGTAGTGAAGGGGGTGTTCTTTACATGACCAAAACCTAATCACAGACATATATGTAATCAAAATGTTTAAATAAAGGAAAAATTAAAAAAAAAGAATAGTATAGATAATAAGACATTTAGGCCTTTACTGTGTCAATTATGGTCAAGATTTGTGAACCATTTGGTTTAAGTTGGTCAAGCTAATATAAGTGATGGTTAGCTAAAATACTTCATAATGTTACAAATATCAGTAATTGATATTTGCTATAAAGAATGATTATAGTATTAGGAACAATAATTATAATAGCGTATGAGCAGAGGGATTTTTCTTATAGAAACTTGCTGTTTCATTTCAATTATTCTAAAATCTTTTCTTTCTTTTTCATGTTTCCTGAACACTGCCATTTGTCAGTGGTATAGAAATACCAAATATAAGCCCAACTACGATTATGTTTGTAATCAAATTTTATAAATAAAGATATTTTAAAAAGAAAAAGAATAAAACATAGTTTTTCTAGTAGGACAGAAAATAATCTTGACATTTGGACTAAAAGAAGTAAAAAACAAAAAAGAAATTCCAAATACATGCATGATTTTGAAGGAAGTAGAGTTTATTTTGTTCTGTTTTGTTTAGGAGTTTTAATCAGAGATTGCATTAAGAGAAGATAAAAAATTAAAGAATGAATGTGAGGCACCATTAGGTAAGCTCCTATGGACCTGAGACTTGGCTATGTAGTTTGCCATATAAGTGATGGTTAGCTGTGTGTGTGCGTGTGTGTGTGTGTGTGTGTGTGTGTGTGTGTGTGTGAATCAGACAAGAAAAGGAGTGGGGAACTCAGGGAATTGGAGATTTCCTGAGGGTCACCTGAAATACTGACACAGATTGAAAATCAGCCTAGAACCAAAGTGTTCATAGAGTGGAATCTCTAAGATGCCCTCAGAACAGAATCTCTCTATATTAGGATCCCTTAGGAACTTGCTGACTATTCCTTTTAACCTGCTAAATTAGGTGTCATCCCAGTTATTAGGTCTATAAAATAACAGATCATACATTTAGTAGTAATTAATTCTGAAGAAAATTATCTTAAAGCAAGCATTTCAGATTCTTTGTTTCCCATATTTAGTGCCACTGTTAAGAAGGGTGAGAGGGCTGGAGCAATAGCAGACAGGTAGGGCATTTTCCTTGTATGTGGCTGACCAGGGTTCAATACCCTACATCCCATATGGTTCCCTGAGCTTTCCAGGAGTATTTTCTGGAGCAGAGTCAGAGCCAGGAATAACCCCTGAACACTGCTGAGTATATCAAAAAACAAAAAAGAAGGTTGAAAAAATAAGGTTAATTTAAAAAAAAACCCTGTAGTATAATTTGTTTTTGTCTCTCCCCAGCCCCTCTAGTATTATGGGACATTATTTTTTTAACTCTTAAATATTTCTACAACACACTATAGATTCTTTCCTTTATTTATTTACTCATATAATTTCTGGCACTATCTGATTTTGTATTTCCTGAGTGAATTCTCCCTTGGGAGACAAGAACTGCACCCTGCAATAATTGGGCTCTAAGAAATAGCGTTATTGGTAGGAGTATTAGTCCGTACAAACTCATCAATAATTTACCCCTTTGCCTGAGAATATGTAGATAGATAAATTAAATATAATATTTGAAATAGAACAGATACAAAGTAGGAATTTGTTTTAAAACAACCGCTTCCTAAGCCAGGCTTTCATCTTGCAAGAGGGCTTTACCAATTCATTATTCTTCCATTTACTATATCAAAAACTTAACCTTAAGCTCCTAAAATCAGTAAAGGTTCTTTTAGGGTATACACAACAATATCAGATGGATTACAAAACTGATCCCCTAAAAAAGAGAGGTAGTTATGATAGTCACCAAAAGAGTGTGAACCACTAGCATATGATTATGGGAATAGTATTAAAAGTTTGATTGTAGAGAGTAATAAAGACAGGGTAAATAGGCAACAAGTACAATGAAAAAAGGGAAGGACTGCTAAGTGTCAATATGGGGAATTCTTAGTCCTTTGCAATGTGTTGAACACATCCTTCGCACACACTTCATGGAGTGAATGATCAGAAAGTAAATAAATTGAGACCTCTTAGAGCCTCCAACAACCTGCAGGTGCTACAAAAGGATCCTCAGCCATCCTGATTCTCACCCTAATTCTACTAGGAAAATTCCTACAATTTATTTTCAGAGACCCTGAAGAAGTTTGTTGTGCTTAAATCCCTCTGTGTTTGCCCACTCTACTTTACAGAGTGTCCTGTTGCTTTGTAATAAACCCTTTCTCTGTGTAACTTTCCTGTCTTGCTCAATTCTTCATTCAAAAACCAAATTCCCCATATCCTATTTCCATGAATTGTGGTGTAGAGGGGTGGTTGTGGGAGTAGGAGGATGATACATACATAAAGCTGTGAATTGGACTCCTAAAAATTATACATTATTGCTTACCTATGATAAGACAATAAAAATTAATGCTATAGTTGAGAAAAAATTTAAATAAAAAGTTGTAAATTATAGAGGATATAGGATGCAGGAGCAAAAAAGAAAAATAGAGGCATATATTTATGTATCTGGAACTTTTCAGGATGAACTCAGTGTTGTAAGTGTACTAGGGAGACACCATTCATTTAATCTTATGAAAATAAAATACTTTAGCCCTTTTGGTTTATATCAATAATTCTGTTCTGTACATTATATAGCAAAATTAATGTATACTTTAATGCCACATACATTCTCTGGCAATTATGGATAATACTTAAAAACACTGGTATATTCTAAAATAATAAAATATGACAGCTGTTTTTCCCCAAGTCTGGGAAGTGAGGATATTTGTTAATGGATATCTGAAAGTAGATAAATGGGAGCTTTCTCCAAAGTCCATGAAGCAACAAAAGGCAATTTTGAAGCAGTTCCTGGAGATTCAAGTATAAGTCTCTAAATAATTTCAACTACTACTGCATGAAATATTAGCTTTCAGTTTTCAAATGGTCTTTCTATCAATGGTATAGTTTCCTACAGCCCAAAATATTACTGGGAGAAATGATGATATTATATCTCAGTTATTACATTCAGAGAACAAACTCACTCAGTTGATTCCAAGAACAGGGACAGAAATTGTGCAATGAATAAATAGAGCTGGTGAAGTAAATACTGGTTTTTAGATGCTTTATTTGCACCAGCTGACCCCACTTCCATTCTCAGCACAACATAAGGTCCTCTGAGCAGTGCCAGGATTACTTCTGAATGCAGAACCAGGAATACCTGTTGAACATTTCTGGGTGTAGTCCAAATATACCCTCCTCCTCAAAAATATCTTTTTTAAAAGAAGAAAGGGAAAAATATGATTTAATAGATATTTAGGGTTTATGCTTAATTATAGGCCACCAGAAAGTACTAGTATTGAAGTTCCATGTGTGCATGTGATTGTTTAATTTTTTTCTTTTTTGTCTGCTATCCCTTTTTTACTTTAACTGTGATGCCATAAGTCAAGGTCAGCAAGTATCAGGGCACAACTCTGTAAAGTGAAGGTAGGCTTCAAGAAAGGAAATGAAGTGTTAAAGGTTTCTTTTCAAAATTCACCTGGCATTTACACCCAACTTTACTAGTCAATAATCAGGTCTTTTAGTCCTCCCATTGGGAAGATAAGGAAATGCAATAATGGGTTTCTGAAAACAGATGAATGGGACCTAGCATCAGAGACAACAGGCCTGTGAAATGGCAAAATACAACTGTGACAGAGTTCGTGAGAGATTCAGCCTCCACTGCATACTACTGCTTAAAATATGCAGTTCTCATTATTGATTCTTCAATAATATGTTATTATGGGTGCTTGTTGTCATTCTTTTATGGTGGCAGAGAATGAAATAAGTATTGAGATAAAGAAGAATTTGGGTTTTGATTCATTTCCAAGTCAAATAGTTGAAAAGAACAAATTGTATGGGAGGGATGGAACGGAATAGATTGAACCTATAGAACGTTCATTGCAATTATATGTAGGTTTTACTTAGAAAAGAAGGAGGAGCTGACGGTGGGGACAGCTATGGGGAAATTGTAGACATCAGTTGTGAACAACAAAACCCTGACATGGTGGTATTTTTGCCTACTTCAACTACATGGTTCTGGTTCCATGAGCCTAAGATATAAAGAAACTCAGCTTTGGTTGACTGTTAAATTCTCCATTTTGTCTTTGAATTTGTGTTTTATAAATAAAATCCTCTAAGTTAAAAAAAAATAGGGCCAGGAACATTAGAATACATGGGTTTAAAAAAGAAGACCCCTGCCAGAAGTTCCATGTCTTCCCATTCCTCATACCCAAAGGCCTGGCTCATACCTTTTAGGTTACATATTTTTTTACCCCAAACAAAGCAAAGATCATCCTGATTTCTTTGTATATCTGTTTGTTTACAATTTTGTTTCACCCAAAACAAAGATTGTCTTCTATGTAAATCTGGGAGGGACAGGCTCAGGTTTAGCCTGAGCTATCTTTCCTTACTGCCCCACCTGGAGGTGGTCCCTGTACACAATAAAAATAGTTCTGGTAGGCACCTTGGGAAAGATATGAGGTAGAAGACTGCCAGATTACATGTGTTTCAACATCAGTCTTGTTTGGATTACTTTACATATGATTCTGACACAAATCCATTCACCTAGGGTTGGAGTCATGACACATGAGGTGATTTTACAATTGGTGCTTGAACAGCGACTTGAGGACCCAAGAAAATTTCAGCAATGGTGAATGACTTGAACCTCTGGTGGATTATCACCTTGATGGTCCCCTCGAGCTGGACTTAATGTGCTGTGCCTTTTATTGGAACATCAGTGTATTTAGGCCCTGTTCTGAATCAGTGTATTTAGGCTACTGTTGTTCTGTTCCAACTACCTGCATTTCTCACTATGGACTATATGTGCCAGGCTCCCTTCACCTGCACACAAGCTACAGAGGGGAATAGAGACTTTCCAGTGATGACTAGTTCTTGATTCAAAAGACTTTCCAGGGCTGATAATTTATCATTTATTACTGGCACTAAACCAGAGAGACCCCCCCTTCTCCCAAGAATAATGAGCCAGCTACCATTTCTACAGACTCAGAGTCTGAAAATGGCTCAACCAAAGATTAACCCCATGCCATAAGCATTAAGTCTGGTAGACAGGCCAGTGCTGATAATCCAAGTCCTGGGCACTGTCAAATAGATCAAGATACAGAATGGTTACTGATTTATCAACAGAGAAGATATCTTTGTTCACTGGACAACTATTAAGAGAATCCCAGGAAGTGTCTGTGTAGCATTGGCAATGGGAAACTGTGGAGTTTGATGTTGTTAAAGGAGAGATGGGACCAAAAGCTGCTAATGTATCTGGATCTGGTGGAATGCCAATGAAAGGTAGCAGGTATGCTCCCAATCAAAATAAATTCTGTTGATTAATCCCCCTTCCTCATTCAGCTGCTCTACCACTTATGGTGGCTGAAGCCCTTTCAGATGGGACAGAAGCAGGCAATGAAGAAGAGGGAGCTAAAGACTCTGGGCGGAGTAGACACTGTCTGTCCAGATAAGATACTGATGTCTACCATCTTTCCTCTACTGGAGGAGCTTTTTGCAAGGATCTCGGACCCCTAACCTTCAGCAGCTTATCGAGGTCACTAATTGGGCAGAACCAAAGAGAAATCTCCATTGGAGTGAGACCAAACAGCAGGAAAATGAGTGGTCTCCCCAACCTAGATTATATCTCCAGAACCAAAAGACTTTCCATCCCAGATGACCTCAGCAGCCTAACATAAAAGAGAAGATGCAGTATAATATGGAAGATTTAAGCCCAGCTGAAGAAACCAACTAAGGAGAAGCTGCTTTCAGAATCTCCTGTACCTGGGTTATGTCCAAAATATTAACTTTCTTCTAGGCTAGTCTCTTTACCCTATTTGTATCAGTCACTATATTGCTGGTTAAGCTGTTTTTATTTGCGTGGATCATAATAGCTACTGTTTTTTATACTCCACTGCACACAGAAAATTTTGTGTCCAATTTTAGTAATCCAATATTAGTTTGCATAATTCTGGGGAAATGCACAATGTTATTAGAGTTTTAAAAGTTCTCAGCTTTCCTTGTGAATGTTTCCCAATTACTGTGATGTATGATATGTATACTATTTAGCAACTTATTCTCAAAATTATGTCTGCAAAAAATATTCTAAGATCTTTGTTCACAGAAATTGATGAAAAAGAAACTTAGATACTTTGGGATCTTATTACAGTGCTCATTATAAGAATGTTTTAACAAGCTTATTTTCAAACTATATATATCTGCAGAAATTTTCTTGTGATTTTTTTAGGGATACTTATGGAAAAGGAAGTCTGATGTTCTACCAGTGGTGGGCAACCTTTTTTTTCAACTGAGTCAAATCTTGCCAAAACCACTATTGAAATTTATTTTGAGAGCCACACAGGGCATGCACTGACAAAGGCTAGGAGCAGAGTCCTGAGTTCTGACTCCTGGAGTGGCCGCCTGACACACAGAAGAGCCACATTAAAAAGTGTAAAGAGCCACATGTGGCTCTCAAGCTGCAGCTTGCCGACCACTGTTCTAGATTTGTATTACAAGAATGTTTAAGAATTTTCAAATTAAATGCAGAAGATTCTAATGTTTATGTTTAGAGAAGCCTACGAAACAATTTTGTGATATGTATAATACAAGGGTATGAAAAAAGCTGATTGTTTTGAGAATGATGTATACACAATTTAACCTATGATGTTATATATAATTATATACAAGTCTATCCTCACTGTCAGTGATTGCTAGGAATTAGCTACAACTTTAACAGGGTTTTTCTTACAACCCTACTTAATGCTATAAGTTATTTTTCTTTTCTCTTTTTATTTCCCAGTTTTTACTGTTCCTTTGCAAAATAACAACCACATTTGAAAGTTCTGATCTGGGGTACCTGCCTCTTGCAGAGAACAAAGGAACACAACTTATGTATCTCTCTAAATTTTTTTTAACAAAGAAAAGGCAGTTATGTTACACCTTATTTTACTTGAAACAATCATCATCCTGGTTCCTTTGTATGTCTGTTTACAACTTTGATTCACCCAAAACAAAGATTGTCTTATATGTAAACCTGGGAGGGACAGGCTCAGGATAGCCTAAGCTATCTGCCCTTTATATGTCCTTACTGCCCCACCTGGAGGTGGTCTCTGTACTCAATAAAAACATTTCTGGCAGACAGCTTGGGGAACATATGAAGTAGAAGATTGCCAGTCTGTATGTGTTTCATCCTCATCTTTGTTTGGATTCAGACCCTTATTCAGACGCATTTACCTGGTATTAGAGATACTGTGCATAGGGCAATTTTACACATACCTTAAACAACCCTAACTGGACCATAGAATTCTGCCCTACCAATTGTTAATGAATAATACCAAAAGCACATGGCAAAATACTATTCAATTCAGACAGGACTTTTCTGGAACCTTGCTTTCTCTGTAACATGTTAACAAAGATTGACAAGAACTACAAGTTGCCTTTAAAAAAGATCCACACTCCCATAGACTGGGAGGATTAACATCATTAAAATGGCAATACCTCCTGAAGCATTGTACAGATTTAAAGCAATCTCTATAAGAATACCCATGACCTTTTTCAAAGAAGTGGATAAAACACTCTTGAAATTCATTTGGAAAAATAAACATCCACACATAACTAAAGCAATCCTTGAGAAAAAGAAAAATGGAGACATCACTTTTCCCCAATTTTGAACTGTATTATAAAGCAGTAGTCATTAAAATAGCAGAGTATTTGGAACAAAGACAGATCCTCCAATCAATGAAATAGACTTGAATATTCTGACACAGACCTTTAGGTATCTGATCAATTAATCTTTGATAAAGGTGGGGAGAGAAATACAAATGGAACAATGAAATCCTCTTCAACAAGTGGTGTTGGGAAAACCATCAACTACATGCAAAAAAATAGTGAATTCAGACCTCTCTTTAACACCAAGCATAAAGATCAAATAAAAATTGATTAAAGACCTTGATATCAGACCTGAAACCATTAGGTTCATAGAGAAAAAACATAATCAGAGGAAGAGGAATAGACAGAATAATCTCACTCATGTATGGTATATAAGAAAAATAAAAGAAAGTATGGTAATAATATCTAGAGAGAATAGAGATGAGGGCCAACAGGATCACTCCATGGTAGAAAGCTTGCCATAAAGAGTGGTGAGTGTTATTAGGATAGAGAAGGGTCCACTATTTTAATAACAGTTAACTAATAACTCTAGACAAAAACTGGGTGCTGTAATGTGATAAAGTAATGTGCGTGCTACTCTTTTATTAACAAAATTAAATGATAACTTACAACTTTATAAAAAAAAAGTTAACAAAGAAATCAAATGTCTGCCTTAGAGTCATGAGAGGGGGTAAAGAAGTGAGAGGGAAATTGTAAATATTGGTAGCTGGAAATGTGCACTGGTGAAAGGTGATGTACAATCTATGACTAAAACTCAATTATGAACAATTTTGCAACCATGGTGCTTAAATGAAATAATTGTAAAAATGACAATACTAATAAAAATAGGTTTTATTAAAGAATGGAAGGTAAATAAAATAAAATGGGTCTCATTCTCCACATGGAAACATCCTTTTCCTTCTTTTCTTTCAAATAAACATTTCTACAATCTAACTTTGAGTCTGAGCATCATTAGTACTCAATATGTTCACTTCAAAATATTGCAGAAGCTGGGTATAGTGAATGACCACAGAGCTTATCATCACTGCTCCTGCATCAAATTAATTCTTCCTTGACAAATAAGTTGACTGTTTTATATCAATAGAAAATTCCACTGTATTATATAGAAGGTCAACAACAGTAAAAATGAGTAATTATAAGTTTGTTGTATCTAAAGCGAAGTAAATGGAAGTTGCTCTTGGGAGGACATCTTTTCCCTTTGAACCAGATCTTGGTTCCAGTACAGATAGAAACACTAGCATTACAAAGAACTTCAAAGGACTAAGAAATTCCAATAATATCTGTGAAAACTATGCATGTAATAATTAACCTCCTGCTTCCCTTTATCAACTGATTAAATAGAAAGGGTAACAAAAGAGAAAGAGAGAATGTCCTCCACTCATGTCTTTTCCTATTTATCATTTCCTCCTTATCCATCAGTAAGTAGAAGGTATAGAGTGTTAGTAGAATGAGTTGATAGTAAGAGGTGAAATAAAAACAACTGCTATACTTTTGTGAAGCATTTTTATTCTCCTGGTAAGAATAAAATTCATATCTATATAGCAGCAAAAATACAAATTGTTTAGTGATTTTTGCTTATCTCTTCAATTGTTCTTACATTAGCATTTCAAAGTAGAATTGTCTAATATAAAGACAAATGGAAACTTTTGCGCTAGTAATATATACATTTAATTTTTTATACTTAAGATGCTATTGAATCATCACTTTATGAACCCAGAATGCTTCTGCAGTGTAACTCTGCTAATTTCTGAACCACAACCTGAAAAGAGAAAGCATCAAACCAATTTAAAAATAACAGTGATACAAAGAATAATATCTTATTTTAGAACCTCTACTGGCATTTTTCCTTCTTCTTAACAAGAGCCAATGTTTGTCTTTTGTCATGGGTCCTGAAAATTATGTAGCCTGTCCTACTTCTACCCTGTCCTGGACAACAAAAACTTAAATATTTTAAATACATATACATATATTGCAAAGTCTTTCCACACCTTCTCACCTTCAATCCTTCCCCAACTCTTCTCTCTGCTTAGAACAATTTCCTACTTGCCTTGTCTCCTTTATCACTAAATAGAGTGTCACATTGTTCTCTCTTATTACTCTTCGTTTGTCTCCTAGTGCTTGCTGTTTATAATTGTTTATTAATTCTTCTATCTACTTAAAAAATTATCTACTCATTGTATTGTAAGCTCTTCAGGGAAAGGAACTGTATTATATTTATTAATTAAAGTGAGTTCAGTATGGATTAAGTAGGCAGCCTGTCAACATTGGTTCAGTGAATAAATTAATGAAATTTAAATCTAATGAATTATATGACATATTATCTTTGAGAAACATTATTTCACAGCTTCCATAGTTTTTAGCAGCAATGCCTAATAAAGTATAGAAGGTTTGGTTAACTGTAAATCTTTATTTTCTAAGCCCTATATCTCATCCTGTGTTTTAATTAGCTACATCTGACAACCTTCCCTTGAGACACAATTCCAAAAAGATTTGATTTTTGAAGTATGAGTAAATGACAACAGCACAGTATTGAAATTTGATCCTTTTTAATTTTCTGTTATGCACTCACTCAAGAATCTGAAAAAAAATAGCTATAGGTTTTTTTCCTGAGGAAAAATACCCGGGCATATATATTTCTTTTTCTTGGGGGTTGGGGGAAAGGATTATGTACTCTCTGAAGCCCATCCTTAATCCCTCCTAGACTCATACCCCAAGTCTAATTGATCTCAAATTCTCTTAAACTGGCTCAAATCTATCTCTTTGTTCCCATTCCAAGGGACATTGAGTTCCAGTCATCATTTATCATTTGGATTAATATGGTGTCTTTGAAACCACTCTTTATCCTCTTTCATAGGCTTTCACATTGCCTCTAAACTAGGTTTTTGCCTTGACATCCATTTGGTCATGCCTCTCCTTTCTTTAATATCATTGCATTACCCATGAAAAGTCTTTTCAGTGGTTCAGTAAACTTTGACTCTTGCTTTCCTGATAATAACTCCACTCCTGTGACCTCATTAGCACTAGGTTACTTTAGTTTTTCCGATTCTACTATGCTTTTTTGTAACTTTGGTGTACTTGCTGTTTCCCAACTCTAGAATGTTCTCTGTACCTCATTACCTGTTTAAAGGAGGTAAAGATTTCCTTTGCCCACTTATAGGTTCTCACTATATCTGAAATCAAGATTAAGTAAAACAGATTAATAGGAAAAAACATACAAACGTATTATTGTAAATTTCATACGATTTGGGGGAGACTTTATGAGAAAATTAAAACTGAAAAAATCAGGACTGAATTAATTGATCGATTTTGGTATAGAAAACTCTACCTGCTGTTACTGAGATTTATTCAGGAGGACCAAATATTTTATTTATTTATCATCTCTCTATCTCTCTATCTCTTATCTCTCTATCTATTTATTCCCAATATTTGGCACTGCTCAGGGATTACTACTGGCTGGCTCTGCACTCACGAGTTACTCCTGGTAGTGCTTGAGGACCAAGAAAGATAGATGCCTGGGATCAAACCTGGGTTAGCCTCATGCAAGGTAAGTGTCAATACAACTGTACTATGAATACAGCCTACAGGATTGAGTTTTTTAATGCTAGCTATAAAGAGTAGACAGTGTGTAGGAATGTAATTAGAGATAGATTTGAGCCAGCATGGGATCAATATAGTAAACTAGAAGAACTTAATAAGACCTGAGTTTCTTTTTACAGTCCATTTTTTGTTTTGTTTCGTTTCAAGAGAAAAAAGTGCTCTATCACCATGCATTTAAAGCGAGTGCTTTTCATCAAGGTTTTGTGAACTTTTTAAGGGAGAGGAGTGGGGAGAACATGATCTTCTTATTTGCACCTTTTCTCAAACCCTTTGAGCTTAAAATATCCAATGTGTCAATTTGCTATATACTGAGAGCATGTGTATCGTGACCCCATCAAGTCCATCTAGCAATTATGCCTTTGTGGAATCTTGTCTGACCCTTTCCCCCTTCTTTACAACTAAGATTGACTTGGAATCTTAGTTTCCCTAGTCTCTATAAGAGCTTCACAATAAGAAGAGGAATTATTTAATTTATTAAATTAATTAATTTATTTATTTATTTTATTAATTAATTATTTAATTTAATTTATTTAGTTTGGTAGTTGCTATCACTTTGAAGCAATAACTATACCATTCAATTTTATAATATACTCCTTGAACAATGGCTAATGTAAAGTGGGTACTCAAAACTTTGAGAAATAAATACGTCTAAACATGTGTTTAAGTAGCATTATTATTACAAACAAAAGTTCAAATGTTATCTTTTTTTTGCCAATGAATTAAACAGCAAAAAAAAAAAGAAGAAGAAGAAGATTACAGGGGTATTTGTGGTTGGTCAGGGAGCACATTAACAATTTATTTTAGAGAGGAGGGCAGGAACTCCCAGCTCACTCCATGAAGCTCACCACAAAGAGTGGTGAGTGCAGTCATAGAAATAACTACAATGAGAAATACTATAACCATGCGAATGAATGAGGGAACTGGAAAACCTGTCTAGAGTACAGGTGAAGGTGGGGTGGGATGGAGGGAGATTTGGGACATTGGTAGTGGGAATGTTGCACTGGTGAAGGGGGTATTCTTTACATGACTTAAACCTAATCACAATCATATTTGTAGTCAAGATTCTTAAATAGAGCCAGAGAAATAGCACAGCGGTGTTAGCCTTGCAAGCAGTTGATCCAGAACCTAAGGTGTTTGGTTCGAATCCTGGTGTCCCATATAGTCCCTGTGCCTGCCAGGAATGATTTCTGAGCAGATAGCCAGGAATAACCCCTGAGCACTGCCGGGAGTGGCCCAAAAACCAAAAAAAAAGATGCCTAAATAAAGATATTATAAAAAAATTTATTTTACTAAAAGAAGCCTCAAGAAAGGTATAAACAATTCTTACTGCTTTGCTAAGTTCCATGATTATTTATTTGAAGTTATGACTAAAATAATTTACTCATGAAAATAAGTAAATAAATAACATTTGGGGAAGCTAAGACAGTTTTTGTAATGGATCAAAGAAATCATTAGGCAAATGCATTTTCCCCTTCCTTTTTGCTTTCTAAACTTCCATAAGAAACATGCTAATCTATTAATAATGAGTTCATTTGGTCTTATGTAAAAATGAATGTAACTTAAATTAGTACTATATATGAAGCCAGTTATTTTTATGCAGAGTAGGATTCATGAAATAATGTAATGACATCCTGTCAATATTGCCTGCCTTGTTCCAGAAGGATGTTCATTAAGTAAAGCCATAAACTTTCTGTCATAAGGGATATGTGTTGTTTTCTAATTAAAATTTGTTTATAGTACACAAGTAATTTATGACTACATTCTTATTATAAAATTCAAGCAATATATATGTACATAACATTAAATGGGAGTCATATTCCCTTTAAAGTATTCCCTTGCTCTCTCAATTGATAACATAATCCCAAGGCAAGTTCAATATTTTGATATCTAAGTTGAAGTCCTTCTGTTTGGTATCTATACCTATGTCTCTCTAAACAAATAAAATGACACCATACAGATCTATTAAAAAAGTTCTTAGTGAAACTTAACAAAGAATACATAGCCTTATATTTATATTACCCCTTCCTGGATGAAAGTTATATTATGTCAATGAATTTTCTTCTCTTCCAACCTCCCAAATTTTGGGATTGGAGAGGAACTGATCAACATCCTTATTTCCTGTACAGACTATGCTTGGCTTAGTTCATCAGCATATTCAGGGTCATGGTAACTGGATTCTAAGTAAACTGGAAACCTTCCTGAGTCATTGAGAAAGTGATGAGGTGACTCTTTTAGCGATAGTCTAATTAATTCTTTGCAAAGTGAGAGGATGAAGCCCTATATCAAGCAAGATTTAATTTTTATTTCTTTAAATATAATAAAATGAGGCTGAAACTTCGAGAAATTATAGATGAGTGAGTATATTACCTGACTTCCAAATGTGTCCTGTTCAAGTAATAGTGCCCAATACAAAGACATTTAATTTGGATTAATGTGTTGTCTTTTAATATTTGCCAAGACTAGCCTGCTTACATTTTTGCATGCAGTTTGAGTTTTGACTTTCAAAGTAGAGGGATAGTCAACTTTTCTCTTAATGCTCTCCATCCCTTTTCAAATTGTTTTTTGGTCATACAAGGTGGCACCCAGGGATTACTTCTGGCTGTGAGCTTAGACTCTGCATTCAGGAATCACTTCCGATGGCCTAGGGGACCATATTTAGTGCTAAGGATCAAAATCATGTAGGACACATGCAAAATAAGTGTCTTATTCACTGTACTACCACTTCAGCCTTTCATGAATACTATTAAATAGCAAATAATACTATTACTAGACTAGAGTTCCCCATAGGAATTGCATGTTTGATTGACTGAGGGCTCAATCTTACTGAATTGAGTCCTCAGTCAATTTTTGAATTGTTCTTTCAGAAAGGTATCCACCATCAAATCTTGGGTGAGTTTTTTTGACATTTCTCCTCATCTTTTCATTGAGTGAAAGAAAGAGAAATTTGATTCCTAAAAGAGAATACTGATTTTCTATAAAAATAGCAAAAGCAAATCCTTTACCGAAACTTCCAGAAGGCACCTGCTTTCCTTGGAGAAGCAAGAGATAGTAATGTTGAGTTAAGTTAAGTAATGTTGGAGTTAAGACCACCTCTATCCAGCACCCACTTTAATTCATTTTTTTTAACTTTAGTTATTTGAAGTGAGTTTTGTTAATTATAACTGAGTTCTGGTTAATATAAAAATTATTAGTTTTTAAACAAAAGAAATGATTTCTTTTTTTTTTTGGTTTTTGGGCCACACCCGGTGACGCTCAGGGGTTACTCCTGGCTATTCGCTCAGAAGTCGCTCCTGGCAGGCACGGGGGACCACATGGGAACCGGGGGATCGAACCGTGGTCCGTCCTAGGTTAGCGCAGGCACCTTATCTCCAGCGCCACCGCCCGGCCCCAAGAAATGATTTCTTAACTTCAAGCAGTTGACAGTTTGTATAGTAATGGAGCATATATACCATTGTTACTGGTCTATATTAGAAAAAAAAAAACAGCAGGGTGGGGTTAAGAATGATAACACAATAGATAAGGCATTAGTCTCATCCTAGATATATAGGTACATATAATAGGCAGTCAAATAAAACATTTGCTGATATTAAGTCAAAAAGACAATTGTTTTAAAGCAAACTTCAAAACATTACCACTATTTAAGGAGTTGTACCTTAGACCACTGATATTCAAATAATATGTGAAAGTAAGATAAACTTTTATTTAGATCATTATTTTGAGGGGTACATCTTTCCGTGTTCAGGGATAAGTCCTGGTGGTCTTGAAAGACCATATGTGGTATCAGAGATCAAATCTGGGCAGGCAGTATGAAAGGCATTCACCCATTCTTCTATTCAATTGCTCTGGCCCAGTTATTGTTATTTTATTATTTGCACAACAATCAAATTTATATTCACTGCTAACTTTGGAGCAGTAGTTTAAATAAGTAGAGAATCAATGGGTATAGGGACTTGAAATATTCTGGTAAGGGAATAACAGGAGTGAAGATTCCTCTTAAACTGTTTTAATTACAGCAGGGAGTACAGTATGAAAAGATTAGGATAAACAAGAGGGAAAATGCTGTTTTCTGAACCAAAGTAGATTTGCATTGAACCAAATAATCTTCAGTCCTATGGTCCCATTGTAAATATTTTAGATTTAAATTTGAATAACACTATAAAGACACTAGAATAACACTATAAAGACTTTTTTGGTTTGTTTTTTGTTTTGGGGCCAAACCCAGTGATTCTCAGGGGTTACACTCAGGGGTTGCTCAGGGAATTACTCCCGGTGATGCTAAAGAATGTCAGATTCAAACCTGGTGGGCCATGTGCAAAATAAGCTCCCTACCAACTGTACTATCTTTTCAGAGCTGCCACTGGGGATGTTTAAGCAATGAATAAAATGATTAAATTTATGATTTGTAAGGTTATTCTATAGAAGATTGCCTGTCATGAATATCTATGGGATTAATAATAAAAACCGTAACACTCTATTAGTTATACTAACAATTTGATGAATGATAGTGTAAATTGGACACTGGTAGGATGATACAAAAGGTGAAATTAAACTTAAAAGATAGGATTTGTTCATGATAAGGTATTAACAAAAAGAGGAGGCAAGACTATCATGAAGAGTTGGCTTGGGTTTTGAGAATATGAGGTGCATTCTTTATGACGAAACAAATTCTATAAGAAGGTAATTAAGATAGCTTGAAAAACAAGAGCCCTCATTAACCAGATTGCATTTAATATTTTGTTTAAATAGTAATGCAAGTTAGTGCAGAACCAAAAACTGAAGTCTACAGAGAGATCTGAGCTGCTGGGACATTTGGGAAACATTAGCATATAGATGGGATTAAAAAGCATGAGTCTTCTAAGATCAACAAGAGACTGAATGTAGACAGAAGAAAACAGTTCTCAGGATGGAGCCCCGGGCACTTTTTGACATTTAGGGTTGCAAAGACAAGTAGGGTCAGCAAAGAAAGCTGAGAAGGAACAACCACTGATTTTATTCATTAAGACTTTTTTTGGTGTGTGTGAGGAAGAAAAACAAAATATTTGAGTGCAGCTATCAGTAGATTTGTTGACTTCGTGAATTGAGCTGAATAACCAGAAATGGAACAAATTAAACAGGGCATGGTAATTAACATCTAGCAAAGTTAAAGACTCAATGGAAACAAAAATTTAAAAAGAAAAGTGAACATAAATCTTTTACAGATTCCATAGAAATGTTGAGGAGGTCATTGGATTTTCATAATTGACATCTGGAATCTGAAACATGCAGATATTCTCGTCTGTATCTTTCACACATTCCCCTCTTGTTATTATGAATGAAAAAAAATAAATGAATTGTATAAATAAAGATAATGACCTAAGGTCAGATAATCTGATATCACTATTGAGTAAAATTAGATCTTGTCTTAACTTCCTGAAATATCTAAATTCATAGAGAAAATATTGCATTTACATATAATATAAATACAGATCTATCCAATTCCCTTCTAGATATTACAAGTTGACTTCTAGATATTCACAATTGAAATTAATTTCCCTATAATTTCTCTATCATGTTTATTTGAATGAAAACTCATTGATCATATCACTCAATTCTTCCTTCCAATGTTTAACTTAGACCTCTTCTCTCTTCTATCAAATTTAATTAACATATCTTAATATTGGACCATATAGCTGTCATAATTTGTTTCTGGTATCAGAAGTCTAGGCCTTTGCAATAAAATAGCCTGGGTTCATATGCATGTCTTTGGCTTTTATTTTAACTCAATTCTTGCTGTTTTCTATTTTAAGCTCATATATGCCATTATTAAGAACTAATTTCTTCTCCCTCTAGATTTTGTTTATTTTCTTGCATCACTAAAAGCAATTCCTCAACTATGTCAGCATTTCTGCTCTAATTCTTACACAATTTCTAAAGCCTTTTGCATAAAGTATTTTTATTGATTTTTTTTAAAGATATATACTAAATGTAATAAAAAGTAGCAATTGCACCATATTGACTCTCAAGTTTGGATTTCTTTTTTTTTTTTTTTTTTTTTTGCATCTGACTTTCTTGCTCACTTCTGTGCTTGAATAATGAGTCAAATAGCCTTATAAGTAATTGGATCTTTTGTGCAATTAGAACTTGTGCCTGTATTATAATTTATAGTAGAGTTGAATTGAGCAAATGTAATGAGTCATTTGACTGAGGCTTTTAAGGAAGTTATTTTTGAAGGTCTGCCTAAAAGACTAAAATATATCTGAATTAAAAGAATGGCAGGCTGCAATCAGAGCTGTAAAATAAAGGTGCTCAGTAAGCAGCCCTATTACAATCAGAAAGTGAGAGAAACGGATCTCTGTCTTGTGTGCAGAGGCAGAAGAAATGATGAATACCTTAGGTAACTCATTCTGTGCAAAATCAATCTTTCACTGTCAATTTTAAATGAACTAATTTGTTCACAAATCTGCTCCGTCAGTTTGGAAGCATACTCTGTTCCTTCATATTAGCAAATCCTTTAATCTTGACTAGTCCACTGAGTAAGAAATCTAGAAATGTGTTAATATGATTGGACAGATGTAGTAGGATAAGAATTGATTCTTTTAATTAGTGTCTGCTCAAGTTAAAGTCCCTTTCTTGGCTGAACTCTTGACCTACTAATATATCAAGAGATTATGTTATGATGAACATATACCTGAAGTTAAATTTAACTCTTTTTCATCAGACAGTATTGCAATAAACTCTCTAGGGAACGCGTAATCTGTTTGTTTTTCAAGAAATGTTTAGGATATTATCAGCGAAATACCAATACACGCATAGTCACACATTAACTCTTTGTACCTCAACATAACAATAATTTTTTTCATTGATTCAGTTTTCATGATTTGGGAATCTAAATTCTTTACAAATTTAATTGTCATCAGGTAATATTGAAAAGATGCTTCGTGCAATTTCCTGTATGAATGTCAGATTTAAATAAAATCAAGATCATATGCAAATTTTCTCCCTGGTATTGCAGAATATGAAAAATATATCTGAGGGTACTATGTGAATATAACATTTTGTTAAGAGATAAGGAAATAAGCTATTATAAGTATTACGATTCTGTTATTTTACATATGTCGGTAGTTATAGAATAGGTATGTGCATTTTGATTCAGAAAGGGAAAAATACGAAAGTTTGTATAAAATAAATGGCTATAAAAATTAAAGATACATTTCAAATCTGGTTAGTTTCTGCTTTAAAGATATTTTAAGAAATGTATTCTCAATTACATCATATCCATGAAAAGAAAACTATTGTTGAAGAATACATTTATATAAAATGCAGTTATATAAAAATCTTATTGTTTTAAAACCCACATTAAAGAGATGATTTCCCCTCTATATTGTTATTCATTACCTAGTTTCACTTTTATAATTTTTAAATTTGTTATCATACCATACTTTATAAACAATTATTACATCAAAATCATATAACTATTTTATTTTATTTATTTTTATTTTTTATTTTTTTGATTTTGGGGTCACACCTAGCAGTGCTCAGGGTTACTCCTGGCTCCAGGCTCAGAAATTGTTCCTGGCAGGCTCGGGGGACCATATGGAATGCAGGGATTCGAATCAATGACCTTCTGCATGAAAGGCAAATGCCTTACCTCCATGCTATCTCTCCAGCCCCAACTATTTTATTTAAAAAAATCACAATTATTAAATCAGAGTATCAATAAAGTATTTCCCCCACCACCGCCAATGAATGAAGTATTTTATAGTGAACCGTGAGAAACTATATTAATGTACTTCAGATATATACCACAATAAAAATTTTAGATGGACCAAAGGTATTTATTCATTTATATTTATTTTCAGTTTGAACTCACATATCTATATGATCAGATCTTCTGGCTCCATGCTCAGGGATTCTTCCTGGTTATGACTCAGAGCACCATGTATAGTGCCTGGGATTAAATGTGGGTCAGCCACATGTAAACAAGCTTCTTACCCATCATATCATCTCTCCAACCCTATAGGCTAAGTGAATTTAATTCATTCCTAAATACTTTGTTTACCTCTATGTAATGTCCTACAATTAGCCTTTTTGACATTTTAAAATTATCCAGAAACAGTGCCTGATTTATATCAGGGGAAATTATGATTTAGACTTTAATCCCTGAAACTGTACACTGTTTTAGCATGAAAGTTAAGTTTATTCTCTGCTTAAAATCTGTTCTTACCCTGTCCCTTAAGACTGTTGGCTAATAGTCTTTCCCATCTCTCTGTGGTGACTACATTCTTCCATTTGATCCAGCCAAACCCCTTCAGGATCATCTTTAATTCCTCTCATTCCAGACTTAATTTAGTAGGAAATACTGTGGCCTCTATTTTGAACTTTATCCAGAATCAAAGTTTTTTTGCCTCCCTCCTGACTTCCTCTTAAGTGCCAGCTCCAACCTTCTCTCTTTCTTGGATATGAGGATACTCTGAATTGTTTTTCCTTCTGTCTTTGACCCTGAAGGGCCCCACAATCTGTTATATATTTGAGTGTTCCTGTTAAAACTTAACTCAAGTTTTATTCTCTTAGACCTTCTAAAGTCTATTTCATTTATTATAAATCAATAAGTACTTAAATAGGGTTGTAAGGTTCTTAAGATCTGCCCTCACTTATTTTTATGACCTCATCTCCTTTCCTTATCATTCTATTCCAGTAGCATTGGCCTCCAAGCTATCCTTCAAGCATTCCTAACTCACATTGCAGTCTTAGGCCGGGGACCAGCTGTTCCCTCAGTCTTTACATCCAGAAGGACACGTGGTTGACACTTGAATCTCTTTCAAGTGTTATGTGTCTCATTCTCAGGGAGAACTGCCATGACTATTGTATTCGAAACTGCAAACTTGACCTTTGTAACTTAAATCTCTTACCTTACTTTTAATTTCTTTCTTACATTTATCAATTCCTAACGTAACATGTAGTTCACTTATTTTTTCATGATTGTTTTTTACTGCCTGTCTCTCTACTATAATCTCTTCAGTATTATAAACATCAAAATCAACGTCTGATATGTGAGAATAGTCAATTCGAATGTATTTGACGAAGAGAAGAAAAGTTAAGATTAATATTAGATGGTAATTTTAATGTAAAATATTCTATAGAATGTGATTAACTTGTATTCAGTTATTAGGTTTCATCATTTTTAAGCAATTTTATTTGTTTATTTATTTATTTGCTTTTTGGGCCACACCCGGTGACACTCAAGGGTTACTCCTGGCTATGCGCTCGGAAATCACTCCTGGCTTGGGGACCAAATGGGATGCCAAGGGATGGAACCGCGGTCTATCCTAGGTTAGCAAGTTCAAGGCAACCAAACACCCTATCACTTGTGCCACTGCTCTGGCCTCTAGCAATTTATTCTTTTTTTTTTTTTTTTTTTTTTTTTTTTTTTTTTTTTTTTTTTTTTTTTTGGTTTTTGGTTTTTGGGTCACATCTGGAAATGCTCAGAGGTTATCCTTGGCTCTGTGCTCAGAAATTACTCCTGGCAGGCTCGGGGACCATATGGGATGCCAGGATTTGAACCACCGACCTTCTACATCCGAGGCAAATGCCTTAACTCCATGCTATCTCTCGGCCACCTAGCAATTTATTCTTAATGCAAAATGTATATTTTGTTTCTGGTGAATTTTTTGCATTTCTTTGATATGACTCCCTGATCTCTACATTGTTTTATAACCAGGATACCAGATATAGCAAAACACATGTTAGTATAATTTTCTTACTAGTTTTATTTTGTTGGTGTCTTGATTTCTTGTTTGGTGACTGTCTAACTGTCTGCTTTCTGAACATTTTGATTTTCCTGTTTAATGATAACTGGCTTTATTTCAGTCCTGAAATAAGAACTATTGACCAATACTTAACAAACCCCAACTTCCTATTCAAGAAATATAATAAAACATTTGAAATATCTGTTTTATTTCTGCTAAACTCTTCAACCAAATATACTTTAACCAGTATAACTTATTTATTGCTCTTCTTTTGGTCAAAATACTTTTAGGAGTTCAATAGATGCCTATAAATTAAGTTAGGAATCTAATTTTTGTTGCTCATTCACTTAGTATCTAGCTAATAACAATACTTCATACTACTAAGCATCATGATTGATGTTTAAGGTTAGGATTGCATCTAGTAGGAGGTATACATAAACCTTAGTATTTTACAACATGATAGCTTATGATCAGGTAAAATTTCTTACCTGTTCTGAAAATATTATATTATCTTTGTTAGTATAATATGGTGAGAAACTTGGTAGCATATAAAAACTATATAGATTCAGAATCTTGCATCTAGTCCCCCAATAGATGACTCTGTCATAAAGATAATTAATGTATAAATAGTGCAGTGAGAATGGTCTACTAACAGACTTCACTAAAAAAGGAAGGTAAGTCTTATAAGGGTTTGATTTTAGACAGCTGCCAGGAAGAAACTGCCTGCAATGAAAAGGGTTCTTTCATTACAAGAGGACTCTTACATTTTGACAGCAATCCACCCTTGGCTAGAGAGCTTCTTCAAGAAGAGGGTAAACTCTTGGTACCTACTCCAGTTCCTTGAGACACAGTCTTCCTTAGTCTTTCCTTCAGGAGTACCTCTTTGCACCTCCAGCATGAGTACACAAGATGCCAAGATTCAGTCTGAATAGAGGAGGCACAAAAATGAAAGAAAGAATACAAAGAGTAGCAATCACTTTTACTGTACTTATAAATTTCATATTTAAGAATATATTTCAAAATTAGAAAGATGTTTTCAGTAATTACTTGGAAAAGGTAACTCAGAATTACAATAAGATGTCAAATGGAATAAAAAAGGTAGAAAGAGTAAGTGCTGACAAAGATGTAAAAATTATGAAATTGACACATGAAATATTGCTACTGTATTTGTAAATGGGAAGCTACTTTGGAAAGCAGTTAAATGAATTCTTACCATCTTAAACATAGAGTTATCATAAGTCCCAGAAATTTCATTAGTAGTTCTATAACCAAGATAAATGAAATACAAAATTTTACAAAATAAATTATACAGTTGTACATAACAACATTATTGGTAGTAATTCACAAGTAGATGCAATTCAAATGACCAGCCATACATGAGTAGTTTAACAAAATGTGGCATCTTTATATATAAGATGATATTTGGTAATAAAAAGTGAAATAAGGGGCCGGGCGGTGGCACTGGAGGTAAGGTGCCTGCCTTGGCTGTGCTAGCCTAGGATGGACCACGGTTCGATTCCCCGGTTCCCCATATGGTCCCCCAAGCCAGGAGTGACTTCTGAGCTCTTAGCCAGGAGTAACCCCTGAGCGTCACCGGGTGTGGCCCAAAAAACAAAAACAAAAACAAAGCACACAATAAAAAGTGAAATATACTTTAAAACATATGTCTGAGCTCATAATGGTACTAAAAGCATAATTAGTTGCTATTGGTCATTATTTTAACATCATTTCACTATTATAAAAATTGAATAACTAGAATAGTAAAAAATAGCAAGCCAAATTGCCAATTTAGTTTAAGAAGTAAATATTAGTAATATTTATTGAAAGACTTTTAATTAGAGGTAGTTTATAGTAAGCCCAAAATATCAAAGCATTGTAGATTATAAATTTAGCATTCTTCATGTTCTGTACAGCTAAAAATCAAATCAACAAAAAAAGTCAATATGATATTCAAATAAACATTGTAAATATGCACTTTGTTTTCTCAGGCTTATTCTTTTTATATGGATCCAAAAATTGTTGGACTGTTGCTTCCCCTTCTATATGCATTAATTTCAAAACAGATATTTTTTATCTCCTGCAAGATATCTTGCAGGCATTAGAAATTAATCAAAGTCATTAGCTAAAACACACATTAGTTGGGAAAAAATCTAAAATTTAATTTATACTAAGAGTAGAAAAATTCAAGAGACAGTAATTTGATGGAAGAAACACTGAAATAACAGGCATTAGAACATGATAGGCCCTTTAACTTGGATCAAAGCTATAACTTCACTGATGATTATTTTGCAAAACAATTTATGTGAATATAAGGCTTTCTTCTTATATTAGACCAGACTAAAGGCCCTAATTTGATTTCAGGATCACACCTAAATACTCAAACCTAACATTACACAAACTCGGCTTCCATTTTGGCTCTAGTCAAGCAGCACTGCAGAGATTAGCAAGTGGCTCTGGTCAGTGCATCTGCTGTCCCCAGGTGCTGTCTGGAAGAGTCTTGTCAGTTTTCTCTCTCTTGTGCACTGATGCTGAAGACTCCCCCCTGACCAGACCCTTGGCATTGGCCAGAATTTCCCCATCACGCGGGTGTTACATAGCAACTGATCCTCATTTTCACCCTGCTGTCAAAGCATTCCTATTTTTAATCACTACATGACTTGTCAGATTCAATATAAACCACATGGCTACAATGAAACCCTCTAATAACGAGAATGCCAAAAAAAAAAAAATCACACAAACCCAACTCCCATCCCACCCCACCCACACACACAAAAATCTCCTCAGCCTCAGGAAACTTCAGGGGCCTGTCTGTTCTTACTGCTCACATTCTGAAACTAAGAGTATGAAAGGTCTTCAGCTGATGTTTACATTCCTAAAATTGAGACATTAAATGGTTATACCATGAATTCTCATAACAAACCATTGTATTGTCAAAAACACTTGCTGGCACCTTCTGAATATATCTGAAGTCCTGGCTGACTCTCACAGTCTATTTCCACTATGGAAAAAGGAATCTATTTCCCAAAATTGAGAGCAGAAAGCAGTCTAACTTTAGTAGACTCCAGATCTGGTCACAGACACCTATCACTTCCCATACCTACTGGGATTTATTCTCTTCTTGGTTATATTTAGCAGAAAATGCAATGAATATGTTAAGACCTCTTCTTAAATTCAGAATGTCAAGCTTCATCCCCCTCCCCACACCCTGAGTTGTTAACTAAGTCACAAACTCACTTATTTCTTTTTTAAATTCATAAATTTGAATTTACACAGGCTTAAGAATGAAGATGAAAATGAGAAGCAATTTTTTTTCTCTTTCAAATTACTAAGTTTTGTTTTTTTTT
>PVKC010003816.1:7691-37754 GCA_004027635.1 Crocidura indochinensis
ACACACACACACACACACACACACACACACACACACACACACACACACACACACACACACAGAGTCAAACCTAATAGGAGTTTACTATACTCTCTCTACCTCTTAGAATTGTCATGAAAGTAAATAAGAGATTCAGGGGGAAACTATGATCTATATTATTCTAAGACCTCTTCATACCATGAATGGAGATTGTTCCAAGATATTATCTTGATTCCAAAACCTTTGAATATTAAATAAGGGAAGATTTAAAGTGGAGAACCACTGAGGAAGCAGGACCCCAGCCTCTGCTTGTAATTACTAGGACAACTTCGCAGATCCCGATATTGTGGTTAGTTTTTTTCCCCCTTATAATACCATTATTTAAGCACCATGATTACAAATATGTTTGTAGCTTGGTTTCAGTCATAAAAAAAAAAAGAAGAAGAAGAAGAAGAACCCCCCCCCACACACACACACCAGTACAATGAATTAGCCTACTTTTGTTTTCCAGTTACAAAAACATTTTAAATGACTGGTAGCCAAGTATACTACTCTTTTACTTGTATTATTTATTCTATTTAAAATATGAGGCAAATACTATAGAATGGAAAGTAGGATTGATCAAGTTTTAACTATTTGTCTCCAGTGACAGAGTAAAAATTTCAAACATCAAGTGACAAGATTAGCTTGCAGTACTGCTCTCCACAATTTAAGGTCAGTCCACATTAGGCAAAGCCAACATTTTAAAGTGCAGACAATCTAGTATGTATATAGTTAGTACCATGAATACTACAAAAACATACTCAAAATTCAGTAATACTGCACTTTAGAACATAAAATGTTAGAAGTGATGCAGGTGAAGTCAAAATACATATAAATGTTTTAGCATATTCTATTTTTACTAGAAAAGATACACAAGTCTTATACTGCTAGGGCTATGTTTAATGTTTGACAGATTGGTTGTAGACAGCCATTCTTACTGATTCTGATGCTACATGAAAACTGATGCTCAACATCAAAATGTATACCCTTAAGTATAAGGGTATAAGATAAGTGTACCCTTATCTTGATAAGACTAGCAACAGCTATTACTATCAGTAAATCTTGCACTTTTTATCCAAATTTGTAGTGGACAAGTATTCATTTGGGGTAAATATCAAGTAACCAAGTTCTTTTGGCAGAGTCTGGGTAATAGACTTGCTGGCACTATGGAGATATGGGGAAATTTTGGCAAGACATCTTTAAAATGGCTAAGAATTAGAAATTCTGGCAAGATACTCCTGCTGGATCAATCAACTAAGATTTATCTAGGTACTTACTGTCTCACAACACAAACCTTGGGGTATATTGTGTTTTTTATTTTTGAGGGAGGTCACACCTGGCAGTGCTCAGGGCTTATTCCTGGCTCTGCACTCAGAAATCATTACTGGCAAGTTCAGGAAACCACACGGGATGCTGGGAATCAAACCACTATTCATTCTGGGTCGGCCATGTGCAAGACAAACGCTCTACTACTGTGTTATCTCTCCGGCCCCATATTATGTTTTTTAAAGACCAACATTTTTTCCTATTTATAAGTGTAGTTTATACACAAAGTTAATAGTGTTTCCAACAGGAAAAAAAGCCAGGAATAAATATGAAAATGACTGCTGTTTTTTTTTTATAAATATGAGATTAATGATAGTTTAAAATTTTTTATTATCATATGATATTAACAAGTCACACCTAAGTCTAAGATCCAAGTGATACATTTCACTTTGAAACTATTCCTTTTCCATGCTGGTTTGTAGTATTTGGAATCAAATGAGTAAAAAAGGTAAAAGATATAAATAACACATCAGGATATGTCAGTAAATTATTAATAGGGAACATAAAACTATTCTTTGCTTTGCAACACTTCTAGATATACATATGATTATGTCCCCACTTATAAATACATTAATTGTGACTTGTCTGTAGTTTCTATTATCCTAAAATTTTATAGTCCTGAGAATCAATAGGAACAAAAAAAGATAATAGCAGAAAAATGTAAAAATAGACTTATTTCAAAATTTGGGATTTAATCATCTTTTAAAAATATTTCTTTAATTGAATTTTTCTTTCATTTAAACAATTCTAATATATGTGAGTATTAAGTTTCCAGCAACTTTGTCAAAGTTCTTATGAAGAAGAGGCCATTAACATAAAACTTTTCCTTTTAGACTTGACAGCTCCTAGATGTCCAGTATTTATCCCAGTTGCTGAAGATTCCAGTCTTTGGGGTGGAATTTATCTTTGCTCTAACAAAACTGAAGTGATACTAACACAGCACAGTTATAAAGAACTTTTTTTTAAGTACACAAAAATACAACTATTTATGCTATGTGATTATATGAATAATGTTCCTAAGAGATTTTAAGTCTTTAATACCCAAATTCTGTCAAACACTTTGAAGCATAGAACTATATTAAGGAAGCGTGTGGCATTAAATTTATGACATTTCATCATCAAAAAAGGTAAAGCACAACAATAATACATCTTTAATATACAAATCCAGTAAGTGTAAACCTTCAGAATGCAAGGTCCTTCTTCAAACATTTTAAAGTTCAACAAGTTTGTTTTTCCTTTTTAACTATTTTTATTCAGTAGGTAATTTCCCAATATAATCTAAAGTAATTTTTCATGTTTATTCAGTCTTCTCCCTCATAAAAATATACTAATAGACTCATTTTCTATTTTCTGATTTTTACGATTATTAACTCAAAACATCTAATCTGATAGTAATATCTTTTCTCTCCACATTTTGGAATAAGAAATCAATCTTACTTCGGTCTACAAGAAAATCACCAGTAATATTATTCCCTTATAATTGAGCTTTAAAGTAAATCTGAACAGCACAAAAGGGAGAAATTTTGAATCCTCCCAACCAGAAAGTTGATCACAAAAGCAACTTCCCTCAAATGATTTGTCAAGTGAATACTGTAACTAGACACAGAACTTGATTGCCTTCCCAAGAACAAGGTACTGATTTTGTCTTTCGAACTCCACCTAGATACAAGGGAGACGCAGAATCACGTTATCCCAGGAGAACTTGGTGATGACTGGGGTTTTACACCGAGCTTGAGAAGGGAACCACCTGTCTTCCTCCCACGTATACCTCCTCAATATTACGATCGTCTCCTGAAGAAGAAAGCAATAAATCATTGTTACGGTACATTTGTGACAATAAATATATTAATCACCCCAGGAAAGATTAAAAAGACAATTCTAAAACAAGACATATAAAAAAAAAAACCCTTCTCTTTCTCCTTAGTGTGCTTATATTATGGACAGGATGACTTAAGCAAAAAAAGATACTACATCTAATTGAAGACTAGGTTCTGAATTTTGTGTTTAAGCAGAAATCACATAAAATTGGCACCTAATGCTATTCTGTCAGCTGAGTGAGTTGCTTGCATTTCTAGTTTTAATCATAAAGGGAAAGCTTATTGTAATATTCCAGATATATACTCACTGTGGATAGATGAAAAGAGTATGAGAAATGTCTCTTTCGTGTTCACTATGGAATCTGAAGGTAACAGTGTAACAGGAGGGGACAAAGCACTTCTCCCCTCCTCATCATTTTTTTTTTCGGTTTCAAGATGTATAGAAGCAAGTTTTAAAATTGCACAGTTCAAATGCTACCTTTAAATGTTCCATAAATACTTTTGTTCATGAGGAAATTAAAAGCAATTATATGAGCCAGAGGGAGTATATTGTGTAAGGTACTGACCTTGCACACAACAGACCCATATTGGCTCCTCAGCAACGCATGTGTTCCTTTGAGCCCCAAAGAGTGATCCCTGATCATAGAGTCAGTAGTTAACGTAAGCACAGTCATATATGGCATAAAAATAGTAAACAAAAAATACACCTAAGCAAATGATTACATGTGAAGTCCCACAAATAATAAAATCAATATGAGTGTTAAAACCAATAAAAGAGAAAAAGAAAATAATGTGATTGGCTTACAAACATGTATCTACTAACCTAGATAGAGGAACTTCTGGATAACAGCCTAAAAAAGAAAAGAAGTTAAAATAAGAATATTTTACACTTCTATAAAAAAAATTCCAAGTTAACAGTAGTTAACAAGTCCATAAATACATTTTTTCAGGCAAAAATCTATCTACTTTTATTAATTAAAAATAGTCTAAATAGTCTAAAATCAGGTTAAGGCCCTGATTCAATCCTTGCCACTGGATATGGTTCCTAGAACATTACCAGCAATGACCTTTGTGCGTGGAGTGGCCCTGAGCACTTTTGAGGTATACCCCAATAGCAAAGAAAAAAATAATTTTGCTTTATAAGAAAATACTGGTTACAGGCCAGAGAGATAGTATAGAATGCAGTTTTCCTTTGCATACAGCTGATCCAAGTTCAAACCTTGGCATCCTTTAGGGTCCCCCAGGTGCTGCCATGAGTAATTCCTGGGAGGAGAGTCAGAAGTAATCATTGAGCATCATCAGGTGTGACCCAAAAAACAAACAAGCAAAATTTGCTATTCACAAATTCTTATTCATTGTAAAATTTTTGGTATATAGCTCTTTATATAGTTATATGAATTGCTATAATTTAATATAAATCTATTTAATAGAGTAATTCAAACATTTCAAGAGGTATAGAAGAAAAATAACTGTAAGGAATTCTGAGTTGAGTCTTACTTCCAAAAATTCAGCTTAAGTTATAAAGCATGTAGGTAGGTAATATAAAATATCAAATGTCATCAACTTGAAATAATTATAATGTATTTTGTTTAACAACCTCTATATAGAATATTTAGTTTCACATTTCTCTCCTGAATTGGTAAATTTATAAATGGTAATATTTTAAAGAAAAATAAGAATGTAATAACTGTTATTAAAGTAACAAGAATAAGTTTATTTATATTTTTCTTTTTCTTTTTTTTGTTTTTTGTTTTTGGGTCACACCCGGCAGTGCTCAGGGGTCACTCCTGACTCCATGCTCAGAAATTGCTCCTGGCAGGCATGGGGGACCATATGGGACACCGGGATTCGAACCGATGACCTTTTGCATGAAAGGCAAACGCCTTACCTCCATGCTATCTCCCGGGCCCCTATATTTTTCTTTTTTGAGGGGGGACCACACCTGGCAATGATCAAGGTTTTCTGGCTCTTTATTCAGAGATCACTACTGGCAGATCTCAAGTGATTAAAAGTACTAACAGTTTTCAAATCCAAATAGGTCACATGTAATTAGTACAGCAAATAGGCTTGTTATTTTGTAATAAGAGGAACAAAGAATAAAATCAACTTCTTCTTATGAAAATAATTAGTATGGCAGTGTAATCAAGAGCTACTGCCAAGTGGGACTTTTTCCTACTATTCTGTCTTATCCTAAAGATACTTAGTTTTATTATGATTTTTATAGCTAGAATATTTAAATATACAAATATTTTCAAAGGGGCTGAAGAGATAGCATAACAGTAGGGAATTTGCCTGGGAGGGACATGGTTCAATTCCCGACTTCCCATATGGTTCTCTTGCCTGCCAGGGACGATTTCTGAGTTTAGAGCCAGGAGTGACTCCTGAGATCTGCTGAATGTGGCCCCAAAACCAATCAATCAATCAAGTTTAAAAAAATGTTCAAAATATACATGTTGTTAATACCATTATTGATAACATTACAATAAAGGAAATTAGGATTCTAAAGGATCTTGCATTCCTTTTAAGATTCATCTTCATTTCATGAAAAATATTCAATTTTTCTTTCCCCTTTAAATTTTGTTTATTTAAGAATGAGGATAGGTCATAATATCAGTGCTATGTGGAGGGAATTAAACCAGGATTGGCTGCATTCAGTGTATGCTCCATAAACCCTTATTATCTCCAGTCCCTCTTTTTATTTTTGTTTTGTTTTGTTTTGGGGTCACACCTGGCAGCACTCAGGGGTTATTCCTGGCTCTATGCACAGAAATCGCTCCTGGCAGGCTCAGGGGACCATATTGGATGCAGGGATTCGAACCACCAACCTTGTGCATGAAAGGCAAATGCCTTACCTCCATGCTATCTCTCCGGCCTCTCCAGTCCTTCTTTTTGTTTTTTTTTGTTTGCTTGTTTGTTTGTTTGTTTGTTTTTGGTTTTACAGGCAATCTACTATAAATACTTCAGCAAATATATACTCTTGGTAAGGTTCTTTTACATACCTCAGAAATATCACCAACAAAATCTCCATAGAACAGATCAATAGGAGAGTCAGAAGCTTTGGGGTTGATCAGGAGAGCATCAAATTCCTTGCCCACTTCAAAGTTTCCAATCTCTTTGTCCAGCCCTAATGCTATAAGGTAGAATACATTATAAAAGAAGTTAGTATTTTGAACCATCAGATCAATTCCAATGTCTCTGTTTTCAAAGATATAATCTGCTAACATGACCCTAGGGAAAAAAATTAGTATCTTAAGGACAAAGCAGAAAGGTCTCATTCCAATATGTCATAGACTTCTACTTATAGGAAGCAGTGTAAGCACAAGGAAAGAAAAATTTGAGAATAAAAAAGTTCCATTTATCATCATTATTATAATTCTAATGGCACATTTATACTTAAAATCTATATGTGCTCTGCACAGTCTGGCTGGTCTATGATTTTTCATTAATTCCTTTAAGAAATATGATAATTTACTCCATATTTTTCCCTTTTTTTGCTGTTCATTTCCCCATAACATTCCTATACCTTTCTGATCTATGAAGTATGGCTGACAAGATCTATTTTTTTGAGGAAATAAAATGACCCTTAAAAAAAAAAACCATGTGCAAATTTATCAAGGTAGGCATGCCCATCATAAATCCCTTAGTTTAATCACTTGAGATATAAATTCTTCACTTTTGAAAATAAGAGTCATAACTTTAAAGTTCCAATGCTTTTTAAAGAAGACAAATTCCTTTATAACATTGGAGATATCTTTTACTTTCTTTCTTTTTTTTTGGTCATATCTGGCGGCGCTCAGGAGTTACTCCTGACTCTGCACTTAAAAATCACTCCTGGCAGGCATGGGGGACCATATGGGATACAGAGATTTAAACCATCATCTCACCTAAATCAGCTGCATGCAAGGCAAATGCCCTACCACCGTGCTTTTTCTCCAGTCCCTGACATTGGAGATTTTTGTTTATCATAAAATTGTTTTCTAAAGTAGAGCTTAGATCAACAATGCCAAGGATTTGATCCATCTTTTAGCTAGAATGTAGCACTTCAAGGAAGAATATCTCTCACTTTTAAGCTCTAATTTCAGACTATGAGGTAGTTGGTTCTTCTGGCCAATGAAAATGTTGAGTTTAAATTCTTCAATTGAGTAAAATTTACAATGAAGTACCTAATGGAAGCATGTATAAAATGAAAGTGCACTATGTTCTAGCATGGATGCCAGAGTGATAATACAGCAGGTAGGGTGCTAGCCTTGCATATGGCTAACCCAGGTTTAATCCCCTATAGACCCCTAAGACTAACCCAGAGTATTTCCTGTTTGTAGAGCCAGGAGTAACATCTAAGCACATATGGTTCCCCCCAAAACAAAAACAAACAAAAATACACCTATATTACAGAATTATTTATTTGAATTTCTTTATATGTTTGCTGCATCCTGTTATAATCAAATATATTCCCAATGTAAAAACATTGGATCATGCATCTCAGTTAGACAACAATAGCTACATTACACTTAAATATATGGATGTATATCCAGTGCTTCTGGCAAAAATTTACTTGAAAATATCACTTGTTACTATAGAATTATTTAAAGGGCAACCCTTTTATTCTCAGAAGTTAAAGACTTTTTGAGCTAAAAAGTTCTTATAGGAAGAAAGAGGTGAAAAAAATAATTAGAAATGTTAAGAGCAATTAGATGGCTTTAGTAACTAGTAGGAAAGAGTTGAATTCAAAAGAAAATTCACTGGAAGTTCTCTCCTTCCTTGACTATACTTCTATTTTTGCTTTTGACAAAGAACCATGAAAAATAGAGTCTGGAGCAATAGTGTAGAGGGTAGGACATTTGCCTTGCATACAGCTGACCCAGGTTTGATCCCCAATATCCCATATGGTCTCCTGACCCTGTCTGAGTATGGAACCATGAAAAATAGTAATTTTGAATGACCGTATCATCATAAAATTGTGTAACAGGTCATGTTTGATTATATATATATATATATATATATATATATATATATATATAAACTTTTGTTGGTTTTGTCACTATTAGGAGTTTATGCCTGAGGAGTTCAAGCATAAACCCACCAAAAAGACACAACTGCTTATTTATTTATTTATTTATTTATTTATTTATTTATTCATTCATTCATTTATTTGCTATGGCTTTGGGGCCATACCAAACTCTGCTCAGGTTGTACTCTTATATCTATCTATACTTAGGGATTACTCTTGGTGGGCTTGAGTTGACAGGGATCAAATCTAGACTGGCCAAATGTAAGGCAAATAACCTACCCACTATATTATTTTCCAGCCTTACTGCCAGTAAATTTATAAATGAGTCTGAACTTAGATTATTTGGTTGGTAAACAATTCAAATGAGTTTAAGAAAATTTATTTTAGTTGTTGTTAAAGCAAATGAGAGTTCAGTGAAGGTGACTTATGCACACCTTGATATTCTTGATAGTGAAGAAACTACACTTTAAACAAAATCTAATAATTTCATTTAACTCAGCTTCTTGTAGAAATATAAGTAAGGAGCAGAAATCCCATAAGAGAAAGCTAAGTAGCTCTAAAACAAATTTAAAAGCAGTACAAGGTAGAAATAATTTGATAAGCACACCAGGCTGTCTTGACCAGATGGATCCTGATGAAGCAACTCACAGAGTGCCTAGAATAAAAATAGAACTATAAATATGAGTTGTTTGCACCATGAAAATGAAATTGGGTGACAATTACCCACTCTCAGATGCCTAATTTCAGTGGGGGTTGGGGAGCAGGAAATGATGCTTATTTACTCACTCAAAGAATAGCTGTTTTAAAACTTGAAACTTTATAAAATGAAATTCTAAGACTTGGGAACAGCAAAACAAGCATATTTTTCTTTTACTTGCTTTTCTTTTTTTTTTTTTTATTGTTTTTGGGCCACACCCAGTGACGCTCAAGTGTTACTCCTGGCTATTTGCTCAGAAATCACTCCTGGCAGGCACGGGGGACCACATGGGGAACCAGGGGATCGAACCGAGGTCCATCCTAGATTAGCACAGGCACCTTCCCTCCAGCGCCACCGCCCGGCCCCCATTACTTGCTTTTCTTAAAGAGTTCTTTTTATTTTGTGGAAGGGTATTTTAGATGATACTAGGAGACGAGATCTATTCTTGACTCTCTACTCAGGGGTCACTTTTGGGGGTGTTTGAGGAACCATATAAGGAAATAATGGAATGAAAACATTTTTGACTGTTCTTTGAATGTTCTGGGGTTGGATAAATTTTCTAAAGAATATTTCAAGATTATGCTGGAGAGATAGCATAGGGCTTAAAGCACTTGCCTTATATATGGCTGACCCCAACTCAATCTTCAGCACCACATGGTCCCCCGAAAACTATTGCATATGACTCCAAGCACCACTACAGGCATGTAGCAGCATTGTATCCTCAAGATCCACAGCACTAGAACACCAAGAAAGGTCTCCAGGCCTCCTGAGCACCAGTTATGAGATCACTAAAAATTTAAAGAAGAAACTACGGGGCCCCGGAGATAGCATGGAGGTAAGGCATTTGCCTTTCATGCAAAAGGTCATCAGTTCGAATCCCGGTGCCCCATAGGGTCCCCTGTGCCTGCCAGGAGCAATTTCTGAGCATGGAGTCAGGAGTAACCCCTGAGCACTGATGGGTGTGACCCCCCAAAAAAACAAAAAAAACCAAAAAACAAACCCCCCTAAAAAGAAGAAACTACATGTAAAATATAAAAAGCTTATGTCAATATTTGCTTATCAACAAACTATAGTTTAATATAGTACTCCTATGAGAATTTGGATAATATGATGGACTAATGAAATACAGAAAATACTTAGTAAAAGCTGGGATTTTTGTAGGAAGCTCTGACAGTGAAAGGCAATGGATAAGACTTTCATTCTGGCCTTAAAGTTTCAGTATTTAAATCATTGTACACTATTGCTTGCAGTATCTGTTTCATCAGCCACATTATCAATGAGATGAGCTAATAATAGTGATGAGGATTTGGGGTCAGAGCGATGGTGCAAGCAGTAAGGCGTCTCTGCCTTACATGCACTAGCCTAGGATGGACTGCAGTTAGATCCCCCAGCATCCCATATGGTCCTCCAAGCCAGGTGTGATTTCTGAGTGTATAGCCAGGAGTAACCCCTGAGTGTCACTGGATGTGGTGAAAAAAACAAAACAAAAAAAATGATGAGGATTAAATAACAACATATCTAGAATGCACTACATAATTAGAAATTAGTGAGTCTTATTTTATTACTACTACTATTTATTTTGGCTTTGTGGCTGCACCGCTTATTATAGCTCAGTGCTCAGGATCACTCCTGGTGATCCTTGGGAGACTATATGCTATGTTGGACCCATGAGTGTGCCTCAGGCACCTGAACCATTTCTCTGATACCTTGCTAGTATGATTATTATTATTACTAGGTGTAGGAATTCAGCCCCATGAGCTTCTGCCAAGGACAAGAAGAATCATGTATTTGACTCTATGGAAATAATAGATGCTTTTAAAGAACTTGTATAATAGATTATTTTAAAGAACTAGGCAGTACTGTGCATGCCTTGCATAGGACAGCCCCAGGCTAGATCTTTAGTACCCTATAGATTTTTAGTGCTGCCCACCAGGAATGACCCCCTGAGTACAGGTCCAGGAGTAAGCCTTGAGCCATGATGGGTCTGACCCCCAAAACCAAACAAAAACTTACTTTTATATTATCAGTATAAATATATTATAACCATTGATATAATGGGAAAATTGAACAACTTTTCTGCCCCAAACAGTCAAAAAATGTTACTTTTTGTCTTGCATGAATAGTCACCTCACATACTAAGTTTAAGGAATATCATGTGAGGTGCAAAAATTCATGGAAGTATATGTTGTTGAGATGCTATTATCACACACACTACTATCACATGCATCCAAGGACACATCACATACACATTGTATGAGAGAAAAATAAAACAGTCATTACCTTGGCTGCCTCCTAAAGTGGCTAGTCTGAAGACTTCTTTGAGGGTGAGGCTTTTCTCATTTACCTTATTAATCAAAAGTATATTAGAAACCATCACTGCTCTCCTGATTGCATCAAGCATGGAGTACGAGTAACCACCAGCCACATCTATATAAAGTAAAATACAGTCAGCAGAGTACTCTTAAAAAAGAAAGAACTAGATATGTGAAGTTTGTTTTTACTTGCTTTGCTTTTTTAGTATGCTCTTTGTTTTATTAGTTTTTTATTTTTAAAAGTACTTAAAAACAGGAAATAAACAGACTAATATTAAAATTCAAAGCGTGTAATTGCTACTGAAGATATACCTGTATTAATTCCTGGAGTTTCTGCAACAAATTATCACAAATTTTATGACTAACAGAAGCATAAACTTATTCGCTTGCAGTTAGGGATACCAGAAGTCTATGATTAAAGGACTAGCAAGGAGAGCCAACAGTACTACAAAGGCTCTCAGAGGAAATACTTTCCTCCTCCTTTTGCTTCTCAACCTTCTTGTTTGTGAACTACCCTCCTGCTTTCTCTCTCAGAAAGACATTCATCATTGGATTTAGGATCAAGATCTTCATTCCAAGTAAGATGTCAGGTACAAATTTTGACTGACTTCTTTTGGTAAAGGGCACTATTCAACTTAATAGCATTAAGGAAAGAAACATTTTTTTCCTTTGATTTTATAGACAGATATACTCAGAGGCTATTCCTGGTTGTATGCTTTGGAGTCACTTCTGAGCACCAGACAGAGCTATCTCTAATGCCAGATGGAACAGTGAAAGAAATGCTTAAAAAACAAAAGCAAGCAAATGAGAAAGAATATTGAGGAAATAAAGGGAGGGAAGGAGAATCAGTAGGTGTTCTCCAAAATGGAGAGAACTTCTTTTATAAACTCTTCTGCATGAATTATCAGGAAAATTGTTACAAATTTGTCTGCATTATTAAAAAGATCATTTAGATAATATATTATGAAATTTAAAGACGCTCACAGTTCTAAAAGTTTATTCCAATTCTTTTCTAATTCATCTAAGAATTTGGGGAGATCAAAAAAACACTTCTTTATGATAAATTTTTAGGAAGAGCTCTTAAAATTGTAAAAAATATTTTTAATTGAAAAATTGATGTAATAGGTGCCATAGAGATAGCATGGAGGTACGGCATTTGCCTTTCATGTGAAAGACGGTGGTTCAAATCTTGGTATCCCATATAGTCTCCTGTGCCTTCCAGAGGCGATTTCTGAGCATAGAACCAGGAGTAACCCCTGAGTGCTGCTGGGTGTGACCCAAAAAGAAAAATTGGTGTAATTAAAGCTGTCATGTGGACAGCTTTATATTCAGGCTTTATGGACTGTGAAAAAATACCTAACCATAATTCAATTGAAATATTACTTTTGACAAGAACAAATGTAAAAATTAATATATGAGTTTAAATAAATAAGTTATCATGATTTATCAGGGGAAATACATTTATATTTATATTTAAAAAATTATACTTAAAAATATATATCAAGCCTGAGAGATAGTATTTTGTTTTGCATGCAGCTGACGCAGGTTTAAAACCCAGCACATATGGTCCCCCAAGCCTCACCAGAATTAATCCCTGAACTCAGAACCAGAATTAAGCCTCGAGCACTGCTGTGGCCCAAATCAACACAAAGTACTTCATTTATAATATAAAACAAAATGATAAAATAAAAATTTGTCACATACTATGTATGGAGTTAATTTAAAACCAAGGAAAGATTTAAAAATAGTGAAATCATGGAAACCAGCAGTCTTCCTAGAGAGCATTTAAACAAGTTATAACCAGTTTAAATAAATTGAGAAAGAAAATTGCACTAACTGTACTAGAATATAGCAGATATGACACTCGCTTTGAATGCAGGGACTCTATATCACAAAGTGTCCCCCAATCATGCAAAGTCAGAAGAAAGCTCTGAGCACTGAACACCAAGTGTGGCCACCCCACTCCAATTTTTTTCATTCACTGACTATAGTTATATAGTAAAAGTTCTCAGTCAATTTTTCTTATTCATTTAAGCTTTTCTCTAAAAGCAAAAAATAGATTCTCTGCCTTAAGATCTGTGATAGAATCACATATTATCACAATTTCAATGATTCAAGATTGAAAATGTAATTTAAAAAATATTAAATTTTTGGGCTCAAGTAAAATTGATAATAAAAACCTGCCTGAACATACCTCTTCATGTTGTATTATTGTATGTCATAAAATCAATTCCTTGATATAAAATGAACTGAAAATTGAATTATCAAAAAATGATGAAAATCATCATTTCAGTAATGCTAACTTCCTGGAGTTCTTAAACAAGGAAGATGAATGCATCAAAAATAGAATTAAACCCATTGGCCCTGATTAAAAATTTTTTAGTTCATTCAGACTGAGAAATAAAAGAAGTTTTACAGCAGATGCTTAGACATTTGGACGTAATTCACACTTTCAAAGTGAGCAATATTGCACATAAGAAAAAAATAATTAAAATTGCTGTGATCAAAAAGAGACCACTTATTCATCAGTCACTTTGAATGCCCCTCAGTGAATATCAAATTGCCCATGGGAATTGTAATCTCTTTTTGTTAAATACTACTTAAAAACCAAAACAAGTACTTAATTAGCCTTAGTGTTGGTAATAAGTAAGGTCAAATTAATTTCTTTTGAGATAGTATTTGTGATAAGTGTTTGTAATAGTATTAAAACAAAAAGCATATCAACCCAACACTAAAAGGTAGTTAGAAGAACAAAATAAAGAGAAAAAAATAATTATGGTCTAAAAATAATTTTATGATGACATGTACTTTGTAGTTCAGGCTTTGGTTTATGGCTTTCAAGCTAATGACATTGAAACTTATTCCATGGCACTATTTTCTTTTTCATTTAACCACTATTAAATTCCAAAATTATTCATGATTGCTTTCCCGGCATATAATGCTTCAACACCAACCCTGGTGAAGACCAGTATTTATTTCCCTCCACCAACAGCCCCCTAAAACTTTCCCACCCCTGCTTTCCTATCACCCACCAGTCTGTTTCTATGAGGGGAGTTTGCTTTTTTTAATACTTGCACTGTGGCTTACAGTTTCATGTATAACACTTTGCCACCTTTCAGCACCACCACCTCCTCCTGGTTGAACATGTCCCTCTACCAGAGTTATTGTCCCCTTCTCGTTCTGTGTGTCTTCCAAAACACACACACACACACACACACACACACACACACACACACACACACAGTGGCAAGTCTGCTACTGAATACTACTCCTCATGTTCTTTGTTTCCAGTGCCTTTGGTAATTCATTATTCCACCATTACATCTCTTTATAGCCAACATATGAGAAATAATTCTGGGTCAGTCTTTCTCTGACTAACTTCACTCAGCATGACATTCCCCAGATGAATCCACATAGTAGATAATAGCATGTTTTTATCTTTTCTTATAGCTGAGTAGTATTTCATTGTGTATATGTACCAGCTTCTTTATTCAGTCATCTGGATTTTTTTTCTTCCAGATTATGGCTATTGTGCAATAGTGGCCCATTATTTTTCTTTTCTTTTCTTTTCTTTTTCTTTCTCTTTCTTTGTTTCTTTCTTTTTCTTTCTTTTTCTTTCTTTCCTTCCTTCCTTTCTTTTTCTTTCTCTTTCTTTCTTTCTTTCTTTCTTTCTTTCTTTCTTTCTTTCTTTCTTTCTTTCTTTCTTTCTTTCTTTCTTTCTTTCTTTCTTTCTTTCTTTCTTTCTTTCTTTCTTTCTTTCTTTCTTTCTTTCTTTCTTTCTTTCTTTCTCCTTCCTTCCTTCCTTCCTTTTTTTCTTCCAATTTTTGACTCACATTTGGTGATGCTCAAGAGTAATTTCTGGGTCTGTGCTCAAGAATTTCTCCAGATGGAGCTAGGAAATTATATGGGATACCAGGGATCAAAACTAAGTCAGCTAAGTAAGTACAAGGTAAATGTCCTACACACTGTATTAAGGATTCCGCCTCATGTAGCATTATTTTTATACTACTTCCAACTTCAAGGTATTACTACTAATTGTATTTTTTAGCATAGAACTGTTAGTCCAAATTATTTACATAAAAAGTTACATAACTCAAGTAATCATTTTGCCAGAGCTCCAAATTGCTTGCTTGCTACTAACCTGTACCCAGCCCAATCTTCACATCATGCTTCAGGACTTCTAGCACATTGAGAAAGCCACTACTTAGCCTGTAGAGAGATTGAATAGTTAAAACAAGGATCCCAGGTGACACCAACAAAGAAAAGCTCTACTTACAATCTCAATGCCTTCTCTTTTAGATGTCTTAGAATCAAATGCATTAGTCAAGTCAGACCATCTGAGTCTCAATGTTTAGAAGGATCATAAAGTACCATAATTTCGGGCATATAAGACAACTTTTTTTTTTTTTTTTTTTTGGTTTTTGGGTCAACCCGGCAGCGTTCAAGGGTTACAGGACAAGTAGGAGATCATTTTATACGCTGGAAAATACGGTAGTTAGAATCCTTAGGCCAAAGTTAATATATGGAGGCCACAAAGCAGCAAGAGGCAAAAGGAAAAGCAGAGAATCATTACCAAATAAAAATAAAGGAAGAAACGATAAATCCTCAATTAGTGCCAAAGTATGATTAGTCTTTTGTTCATTTTTGTTTTGGGACCACACCAGTAGTGTTCAGGGTTTACCTCTGTCAGTGCTTAGGGGACCATATGGGGTGCCAATTAATAAAGTGGGTCAGTTGTGTCCTAGACAAATATGCTATCCACTGTACTCCAGCCCCAGTTTTATCAGTCTTGAAAAATCATTTCTTTAGGGTCTTCTTCTCTAGAGAAGTAGTACACCAGGTAATGTTCTTGCCTTGTAAATGGTCAACCCAACCCAGTTTCAATTTCTGGTATCCCATATGGGCCCCCCCAGCACCACCAGGAGTAATCCCTGAGTGCAGAGATAGGAATAAACCCTAAGCATTACCACTGTGGCACAAACCGTCAACAATAATCCACCTTGTGTATTAAAAAGTACAAACGCTGAGGTATTTTCTTGTCTGTCTAGAATGTACCCTGAATGAATAGCAACTTGTAAGATCACAGAAAAGGCCATAGTAGTACAAATGTGAAATGGGGGAAAAGCTGGTAAGTCCAGAGCTAACTATTTAAAGGCTTCCTCTGATGCAGCAGTAATTGGGACAGGAGATTCCTGAGTAGAATTCCCGATCTCATGGCTGTACTTAGCAGATATGTTTTGTGTTTTTCTAAGATACAAAAAACAAAACAAAACAAAAAAACTAAAGTGACTTTTTAGTCAACTGAGAGAAGGCAAATGATAATCTGCTTGAAAATGCACATAATTACTTTCCCCTGACTGTCCACATGCCTAAACATCTTAGTTGTTTAGGAAGGAAATTTAAACATAACCATTCACAAATGTATGAAACTTCAAACCTCCCTTTGCAAAGTTGTATTATGTGTAATCTAAATGTATAATTAACACAAGAAATGCCATCCCTTCCCTATCTGGTCCGCAGGCCATAGTGACTGTCATTAAATTCTACATGGGAAAGATTACCTATTCTATGTGACTAGTTTATGCCTAAAAAGTAGAAGTTTCTGAATCTTCCAGAAGCACTTCAAAATCACAACTTGGTAAGTCTTTCCTACAGCCACTGACATAACAAAATTTTTAATTGGCTAAAATCCCAAGATACCTAATTGTCAGGATTTCCACAATTTAGCTAGAAGTTTTCTTCAGCTGCTATAGCCTACTTTATCCTAATTTGGTAAGATCAGGAGATCCAGAAAATAATAAATAGTCCCTTAACCCAAATTTGGGTGTAGTTCCAAAAACCTGTATTGGTAACTTACTTAATGATGCCCTCTTTTTTTCAAGTTTCTTCTCTTCTCTGTTTTTTTCTCTAAAATGTATTCCTGAGACTATATAAAATAAAATAAAAAGGCTAAAGCAATGTCTTGCATCAGCTGCCATGTCCACTCATTGGTCAGCTCTATAGATTCATTTTCTTTCTCCAAAGATATGTAAACCAAGCAGTAAAAAAAAAAAAATTCCTGACACACCAGTCTCACAGCTGGAAGTGATTTAAAATAAAACTGCTAGTGCAAAAATTTTGCCTTGCAAATCTAAACAGAAGAAAAAAGATATAGCAACTCACAAAACACCAAAAATTAGCAGAAGTTAAATAATGTGCTGAATGATGTGTAGCCTACATAAGTGATCACCCCCAAATTTCATCTATGGGAAGGAATTGTGTTCTGAGTCAACTAAAACTAAAAATGAGAGATCCCTTCATAAATCTACAATAAAGATCGCTAGCCAGCATCCAAAGATTTTCACCAGGGGATTTATACATTGCCTAAAATTAGATGTATTCTGCTGTCTGGTGTTAAGAACAGGATAAGTCTCTCCTATGTAAATTGGTACCCTGGGGAGTCCAGCAGAGACACAAGTTGCTGATTTTGAGTAGCACTGCATTAGTTCTTAGTTCTTGGTGAATTTCTAGTTGTTTGCACAACAGAAAGCTATGGAAAGTCATTAGAAAGCACATATTCCAGTTATTATTTGTACATAGTAAATATTATTGGTTTTGGATCTTTTCTATTGTATTTCCATTGTCTTGCTTTGCTTAAAATTTGAAAAAAATATTTACATATGATGATCTTGAATGCAAATATGTTTTTCAAAAAAATATGTATTCTCCTAGTGCTCTTTCTTTTTGTGACCCCACAGGTAAGCATCTAGTTACCTAACTAGTCTATCTAGTTCTCATTATAACCAAACATAATTATTGAGGAGAGATACTGGAATGATGACATAAAACAAAGATATCTAACAATTCACTCAGAATGTAAACCTTCGTATTCACTTACGATAAGTTAGAGTTTGGACAATGTGAGATTGATGCTCCTCTTTCTTTGAAAATGTTCAATTCTTCAGCAGAAAGGTAGCAGCCATGTGCCATCACTGTCTGGAGAGAAGAGTGTTTTGCATGGAGTTTACAACTTATACAAGTTAATTCTCATACTAACAACGTACCTAGATGCAGACAAGATAGAAGCTATGACTTACCACCTTACAAAGAGCACTTAGGATGATTTTTTTCTATCAAATTACTATGTACAACAAGTTATACCTCAAGAAAGACTTATAGACATATTTTATTACAAAAGTTTCAGCACCTGGCTAGAACTTACCATTTTTTTCTTTTCTTTTTTTAGTCTATAAAATAATGAAATTTGATCAAGGTGATCATATTTATGTCTATTATATGGTTCCTAAGAACATGTGTGCAGCACACAATTTATATGGTTCATTGGAGGCTAAAATTATAATGTAGTTAGGCCTCTCCTTAACTTTATTAATTCAAAGTTAATTATAAAAGCCAGACTTTTTTGGGGGGTGGCCACACCTGGTAACTTTCATGGATTTCTCCTGGCTGTGCACTCAGAAACCACTCTTTCTTGGGGGACCATATGGGACACCAGGGGGTCGAACTGCAGTCTGTCCTTAGGCTAGCATGGGGAAGGAAGATGCCTTACCACTTTGTGCCACCACGCCAGCTCCAAGACCTTTTGCAAAGTGTTTTTAGTGATTAAAGATGAAAAGTAAAGTATTTCTACTTTCTTCCTTAGAAAAAGTCACCTTTAACACTTAACATTCAATATAGGTCTTCAACTTCCATGAAATGATTGCACATCCAATATACATAAAAACCAATCAGATAATATTATATAAATGTTTTCTTGATAAGCCTACATACCAATTCTTTGTGACTATTAGACAAATTTATAACAATATACAATATATGTGTTTTATAAACTAAATAATACGTCACTGATAGTCATTTTTAAAGTTTTATGTGTAATTAACATCATTGTTTTTATTTTATTTTTTACAGAACAAGTTTTAGGAGGTATATCCACTAATTCAAGCAGATATACAGACTGTTTCAATAAATATTGACAAAGTGTTGAACAAAATGATACTGCTCTTCTTACTGAAGCATCTTCAGGACTGTTTTTTTTAACTATGTGAAAATACTATATGCACACACTGAGCAGTCCTCTAGTTCAGAATGTTGTATCTCATTGTTACTGAGATTTAAAAACTCAGATGAATCTACTCAAATTATACAAATGACATCATAATGTACAATTTACCTTATTTGTCAGAAGATTGTTTTTATCATACACATCTGTGTAGTTCTTATAACTGGGATATAAGTTTTTCACAGCTTCGACTTCATCACGATTTTCACTTATGTGGCTCTATGAGACAATATTCAAAATACTTTTAATGTAAAATACTATAAAATATTATACTATAATATAGAGCATCTATTCCATTTTTGTGAATGATTTCTACTTAGGAATTTAAAGATGACAAAAAATTCATATGTTTTATTTAAAACAATTTTAGAGAAAGACATAGCTATATAAGCTATAAAAGATACATGAGAAACTTTATGAAAAGCAATATTGCAAACAATGTTTTCAACAATTTTTTTAATTCTAGAATTTTTTTTTTTTGGTTTTTGGGTCACACCCGGCAGTGCTCAGGGGTTACTCCTGGCTCCATGCTCAGAAATTGCTCCTGGCAGGCACGGGGGACCATATGGGGCACCGGAATTCGAACTGATGATCTTTTGCATGAAAGGCAAATGCCTTACCTCCATGCTATCTCCCGGGCCCCTTAATTCTAGAATTTTACTTTTATTATTTTATTAGTTCTTTATTTATAGTTACACACATAAATTTATATGTTTCCTTTTGAGGCTACATCTCACAATACTCAAGACTTACTTCTGAGTCTATGCTAACGGGTCATTCCTGGCAGAGTCTATATGGGATACCAGAATTGAGCCTTACCCACTATCATATATCTTAAGTCACTAAAGAGTTCTTATTTTAAAAATAAAAAGTATTTCAAGAAATAACTGTTGTGCATAAGGATGTACACTATTGGTGCAAATATAAATTGGTACAATCACTACAGAAACTATAATAAATTAAAAATAAAAATATAAAGAATACAATTCTACTTTTAGGTATTTAATCAAAGAAAATAATAATTATGACAACATATATGCACTTCTGTGTTCATTATATATTAGTTACAATAGCCTTACCTGTAGAAAGGATATGTTCATCGATGGATGAGTGGATAAACATGTATGTATATATGCTTATACTATATGCTAATAAAAGGAAATCCTGACATTTGACACAACACAACATGGATAGATCTTGAAGTCACTTGCTAAGTCAAAGTTAAATATTATGTGAGAAGGCAACAGATGAGTAGCTAAAGAAACTGTGGTACATATACACAATAGAACACTATGTACCCATCAGGAAAAATGAGGTCATGAAATTTTCCTATACTGGATGGATGTGGAAACTATTATGCTGAGTGAAATAAGCTAGAAGGAGAAAGAAAGATACAGAATAGTCTCACTCATCCATGAGATTTAAGAAAAATAAAGGACATTATTGTAATAATCCCCACAGACAATAGAGATGAGGGCTTGAAGGACAAGTCTACAATATGAAGCTTACCACAAAGAGTGGTGAATTTAGTTAGAGTAATAACTACACTGACAACTAATCATGACAATGATAGTGAGTGAGAGAAATAAAATGCCTGTCTCGAATAGAGGCAATGGGTGGGAGAGGAGGGAAATGGAGGACATTGGTGTTGGAAATATATCACTGGTGAAGAGGGGTGTCCTTTTTTTTATAATTGAAATCCAACTTCAAACATGTTTGCAATCATGGAGCTTTAATAATGATATTAATTATAAAATAAAATAAAAACAGAAAGAGGGGCCGGAGATATAGCATGGAGGTAACGTGTTTGCCTCTCATGCCGAAGGTCAGTGGTTTGAATCCCGGTGTCCCATATCGTCCCCCGAGCCTGCCAGGAGCGATTTCTGAGTGTAGAGCCAGGAGTAACCCCTGAGCACTGCCGGGTGTGACCCAAAAACCAAAAAAAAAAAAAAATACAGAAAGAAAAGAAATGGAAAAATTATAATAAACCTAACTAAAACTTCCTCTCCTTTCTATTATCTCTATGCAGTAGCAGTTTTAATAAATCAATGATAAAATACTGCAAAAAATATATAAAGTCATGAACATTTTTGTTCCCCAAGCATCTGGAAGGGTCACTCCTGAATGCAGAATAAGGAAAAGCCTTTGAGCACTGTAGGTATGATTCCCAAACCCAAAATAAATAAGTGATAATAAAATATCTTAGATTAATAATAAAGCATTTTTATGTCATGCCACCCACATACACATGGAAAATTAAAAATAAATAATTACAGGGCCAGAGAGATAGCATGGAGGTAGTGTGTTTGCCTTTCATGCAGAAAGGCAGTGGTTCGAATCCTGGCATCCCATATGATCCCCTGAGCATGCCAGGAGCAATTTCTGTGTGTAGAGCCAAGAGTAACCCCTGAGTGCTGCCAGGTGTGACCCCAAAACAAAACAAAACAAAAAAAACAAACAAAAATACAACCCCCAAAATAAATAAATAAATAGTTACAGATACAGAGAATAGATTGATTAGTGCCAGAGAGACAAGTGAGGGAAATGGATAAAAGTGGTCAAAGGTACAAACTTCCACTTAAGAATAAAAAAATTGTTGATGCGTGGGAGAGGCTAACCAATACATTGACATTTGGGTCACCATATCCAAATGGTAGGGATCTAAGCTGCCTTGTCTCTTGTACTATCTCTCTGATCCAACATAGAAAGCTTTTAATAACAAGAATTTAGGGCATTCTAGATAGGACTACCACCATGTAAGTGTCCCTCCAACGATGATTCCAAATTTCTTTCTCCCTACTCTGCCTTCTTAGCAAACTTATTTAAAAACTTTTTACTTTGGGGGCCAGAGCAGTGACGCTAGAGGTAAGGTGTCTGCCTTGCAAGCACTAGCCTAGGATGGAGTGTGCGTTTCGATCACCCAGCATTCCAAATGGTCCCCCCTAGACAGGAGTGATTTCTGAGTGCATAGTCAGGAGTAACTCCCAAGTGTCATTGGGTGTGGCTCAAAAACAAAACAAAAATTTACTTTTTATAGTATGGGTCACATTTTATGTACGTTACATCTATATCACCAAAATATTCATGAGTTTTGACCTTGGGGACAGAGAGATATCAAAGTGAGCCTTGCATTTTGCAGACCCAGGTTCAAATCCTGCATATGTACTACAAATATTACTAGGAGTTATTCTTGAGTAATCTGGGTGTGGTTTCCATAAAAAAGAAGAGGAGGAGAAGTGAGAAGAGGAAAGGAGAGGATGGGCAAGGAGCAACATAGAGAGGAGGAGAGGACAGGACAGTCAGGACTATGGAAAAAGTTTGAATGTTCAACTACAGACTAGATGCTGAATTTCTATTTTTAAGTTATTGTTTTCAGAAACAGAAAACATAAGTTGGCACAGATTTTAAATATTGAGCACTTATAGCAAGTTTGATTGGAATACTAAGATGTCAAATTTTGGGGACGGAAGAAAATTTAAAGGGCAATTACCCTAGACTTCTGATAATAGAAAGCAATATATCCTGAAAAATCAGGGGAAAAACCTGAAATTTGTTTTCTGTCTTTGAAGTTGTAACTCTAGTTAGTCTTTGAAATGTGAATATTCCAAAAAAAAAAAAAAAAAGACGTTACATTGTCTTAAGACTGTGGTTTTCAGTGTTGATCTATTGACCTGTGCAGTCTGCAAGCCTAAAAATGGTTGAAAATCACTACTGCAAGAGCTGGGAGAGGAAGTGTATAAAAATAGTGGCATTTTAAACACTTAAAACACAGACATTATTGACTTTTTATGTACACTGGGAATTGAGAATTTAAAGTTATGACAAAATGAACATATATGAAAAATCAGTCAATAACCTCAACATCCCACACCAAAATCTACTTCCTTAAGCAAAGAAAGAAAAATATCATCCCTAATCCCTAAATTTACTTGACGTTAATACCAACTCTGATCCCACCTTCCCTCAGACATTTCATTCCAGCAAGGGTCGAGCAGCAGTACCACCCACTTTGGGAAATACTGTAGTAAATAAACATAAGGTAAACTGAAGTAATTATTTTTGGGGTTTTTTTTGGGGGGGACACACCCGTTTTAATGCTCAGGGGTTACTCCTGGCTAAGTGCTCAGAAATCACCCCTAGCTTGGGGGGACCATATGGGACGCCAGGGGATCGAACCGAGGTCCGTCCTTGGCTAGCGCTTGCAAGGCAGACGCCTTACCTCTAGCACCACCTCTCCAACCGCATGAGGTAATATTTTTAAAGATGAAAACAAAGAACAACAGAAAAGCTCTATGGAAATTGTCCCTACATTAATCTTTTGTAAGTAAACTTAAAATGTTTGCATGTTTTGATACCATCAGAACACAAACATTTTTGAGATGGAGCAATAGTACAATTGGTAGGGAAATTGCCTTGCACTGAGGCCAAACCAGGTTCAAGCCTTGGGCATTGCTGGGTGTGGCCGAAAAGCCAAAAACAAAACCGCCAGTGATAAAGGTATAGTCTAATGGTGAGACCTGAGAAGGATGAGTGACATAGCTATTTTTTGGGGAGTGGGGGTATTTTTGAACACACCTGGTAGTGTGCCTAAGTCATACTCTGGTTCTGCACTCAAAAATCATTCCTGATGGGATCAAGAGACTATATCTAATGTTGAAAATTGAAGGCAGGTCAAATGTGTGTAAGGCAGGTTTCTTACCTGCTGTGCTATAAATCTGCCAAGAACATAGCTCTTGACTCCTGAAAGGTCATTAAAAGCAGCAAGAACTTTCTAGTAAAGCTTATTAGTGATTATCTATGCTCTTACTGTGGTTATATGAAATAACTCAAGTTATCAGAGCTATATTTAATCTCTAAATACTAATTTTATGGCAACTATTTGTTAGCATTGGGCTAATAGTAATTGAAAACTATCAGTATTTTGCAAACATAAAATAACATATTTTTGTTTTTGTTTTTTGGGGTCACACTCAGCAGTGCTCAGAGGTTACTCTTAAATCTACACTCAGAAATCGCTTGTGGCAGTCTTGGAGGACCATATGGGATGACGGGATTTGAACCATTGTCCTACTGTATGCAAGGCAAATGCCCTATCTCCATGCTATTTTTCCGGCCCCTAAAAACCATATTCTTAAATAATTTTGAAGTCTTTTGCTTTTTACCTCTGATATAAATTGGATCCTACATTTTTCTAATATTTGACTGTGATTTTCCAAGCATTTATTTCCAGTGTTTCAACTTACATTAACTAAAAAATAGGATTATGGGGCCAAAGTGATAGCATTCTTTGCACCTGGGAGTACTGGGATGATCTGTAGCATCATTGGGTTCCTCAAGCAACTCTGGGAGCTACTCCCAAGAAATTAGCCAAGAGTAGTCCCTGAGCACTTTTTGACATGCAACTAAAACAAAACTTTATGTTTGTTTTTAAGCCAGCAATGCCTTGGGTTTATTCTTAGATCTGTATACAGGTTATACCTGGCAGTGCTCAGTAGATTATAAAGGGATGCTGGGGATCAAACCTAGGTTGGTCACATGTAAGGCAAGTGCCCTACCCACTGTGCTATCACTCCAGCCCCTTAAAAACAAACTTTAAATTTAAATTTAAATTGTTCTTTCTCTACAGACTATGTAATACAGATATGATAGCTTACTTTAGATGATAGATGTCAGAAAAAATGCCATAATGGTTGTAACTGTACAAAACTTGTGCTATTTTTCCTATTATTGGGGCACATCAGAGACAATGCAATCCGGGGGGTTGCTAATAGAGCTCTTTTTCTACCTATCATCTTATTTGGCTCCTTAAACAGCAATGAAATTGTACTTTCATAGTTATGCTAAAAGTTAAATCTTAACAAAAAATTCCTCTAGAGACCAGAGATAGTACATTGGTTAGGGTACATAGTGATTTGATTCCTAACACTGCTATGTTCACCCAATCATTGTGAGGAGAAGCTCCTGAGTCCACTGGGTGTGACCACCAAATCCACCCTCTCCACTTTCCCACCCCATTTTTCTCCTCCAAAATGATAATCAGTGGTCTTCCTTTCTCCCAATTTGCCTTTTTTTTTTTTTAACACAATAGCCAACTACCCAAGCAAAAATTCTAGTTCAGTATGTCGTAAAGCTTGGATGGGTAAATGGGTACTTCCAATTCCCAGATGTAACCCAGCTGGGAGCTTTATATAATGTTTTATTCTTAAATTTCAACAGCTTGATGACAAAGTAAAATATACTTTTTGTTTTGTTTTGTTTCAGATTTTAAATTAAGAAACTTGTAATAAAAGAGGTCTTTCTCATGTGTCTTGTACAGTGGAAATTATGTTTTTTTTTTGCTTTTTAAATAATAAGTGTTTTTCCCAAAAATAAAGCACTGGAACACTGAGAAAATATCAAATAAAAAAGAAATAGGAAAGCATTAGATGTATCCTGTAGAGAATCATTAACCAGTCTGATGTTAATCTTGCATGGTTATTTACAACTTGCTTATCTCTCCAAATTTGATGAAGCAAGATTAAGAGAAAGAGGAAGTTGGGGTTGCTTTTCTGAAAATTTAAAGAACAGGTTCTAGGTGACATCCATAAGGGCCTTTCCTATTCTACTATTTTCTACTTGCAGGAAAACTGTCAATTAACTGAAGATTACTGTTGACATTCAGGCTACCAAGAAGTCTAGCAGGTCTGGACAGAGGTCAAAACCAGGAGAAAAATACCCACCTGAACATGCAAATCATGGGTCTTTGCTATATTTCCAAGTTCACTCATCAAATTTTCAGAGCAGGAAAGAGAAAAGCGTGGAGTCACAATGGGCTTCACTCTAGAATACTGGAAAGCACAAGACAAGTTATAAGAGAACTATGACTAGCAAGAGTATGTAACAGATCATTAAGGGCCTCTCCTACAATAAGATGGTATGTTGTAACTTGGGAGAAAAACCTTCATGATAGGAAAAGGTAAAAATTCTGAGTTACATGGAAATGGCTCAAGACAGGGGAAAAAGGAGAATGCATTATGTTGCACAAAATTTGATGGAAGGTAATTCCATGCCAAATGATAGACACACACTCCACCTGCATAAACACATGAAGTTTGGGTGAGGCCTAGACTGCATTATTTGAAGAGTATTGGGAAGCAAAAGAAATGCTGGGAACATGACATGTAAGGTACTATTTCTTTTCCATATTGGAAAGACAATCCTAAAGACTTTTGAATTTAATGTATGACTGTAGTCTCCTATGATGACAGTGGGCAATGCAGAACAGACTCATGTGAAGCCGGGTGAAGGAAAGGATCCATCAAGTATCATCTATCTCTCCCAAGATTATATTGATAAAAATGCTGAGGTTTCTGATGGTTTCTCATCATGCCACAAAAAGCTGAGGAGGGGGGTCTGGGTTTGATCCCTAGCATCTCATATGGTCCCCAGAACCTGCCAGAAGTAATTTCTTAGAGCAGAACTAGGAGTAACCCCTGAGCAACACTGGATATGGTCCCCAAACCAAAACCAAACAAACAAAAAGGTAGATGATAAGGGAGGTATATAATTTGCCAGTGTGGTATTTTGCATAATTATATCATAAAGTAGCCTTTGGGGGATAGATATAGAATAGCACTGTGCCCATAGGTTTCCCATGCTAGGTTACCACAAAAGGGTACCCAAGGTCAATGCTTCAGGTAACCTGGCATACTGTGTGTATTTATCCAGTGGCTGGAGCACCAAGGCTGGATGTGACCTTCATTTCAGAAAGATCATGAGCCTTAAGATATTTCTATCAGTATGTATATGGCCTATACACACCATAGCCTTCAGTTGCTACCACTTTGTCTATTTCCATAAATTCATCTTTCTCCCCTGAGACTAATTCTGTAAAGTAAATAAATTTCAGAACAGAGGGGGATAAAAAGATCAATGAGAAAATAAAAATATGACTGACCCTGCAAAACGCACTGTGAAAATAATTTAAGATTCTTAGGAAAATATTTCCTGCATAGAATAGCTCAAATACACACAAACTAATTTCTCTCAGACAAATTAATCATTTATGTAATGTATATGCAGTACAAATCCAAGTTATGGGAAAGTTTACTTACATTTCTTTGGAGCATTTCTGACACAAATCTGAAATGAAACAAATAATTGGGGAGTTAGAAAATTCATTTTTTGGTGAATGTACGCCTGCCTAGTGGGCCTGACTGCGAAAAACTGTGAGTCCTGTCTGTGTGTTTCTCTCTCCTCTCCTGTCGCCTGAACCTCTTGGGAGTGGGTTGAAAAGAGACTGCAGAAGAGCACAGCTGCTCTGCTTTGCTACACGGCCATGCACTTTTTCTTTTTTTTTTGTTTTTGTTTTTGGGCCACACCCGTTGACGCTCAGGGGTTACTCCTGGCTATTCGCTCAGAAGTCGCTCCTGGCAGGCAGAGGGGACCATATGGGGAACTGGGGGATCGAACTGCAGTCCGTCCTAGGTTAGCATAGGCACCTTATCTCCAGCGCCACCACCCGGCCCCCTCACATCATCGCAACAAGAAAAGAAAAAATCACACTAAGGACCGTGCTGGATCACTGAAGCCCAGCATTTCTCTCTGGACTGTCTTCTCTCCTGCGTGCTTGGGCCTAAGATTTGATCCTGCGTGAGACTTCATCCACGGAGGACTCCACTTCCTTGTAGGCAAATAGACCCACCTGGAAAGGGTGGAGCCAGAAGAGTGTGACTGTGTACATCATTTAGCCAATGAATACCACCGCAACACGTAGAAAAACACAATACAAGTGTGACAATGGGGAAACAATGCAGGCCAGCATCAGACATAGAGAACGAAGATGACAATTCTGATGACCAGATAATGACCAACAAACTAATCAATCTCTCAGATAAGGACTTTAGAAAAGCAATATGGATGATCCTGAAAGAACTCAAAGAAACCATAGACCGAGTTGAACAGAAAACTAATAAGAACTAAGAAAATATGAAGACAGAAATCACAAACTCCAAACTGAAATAGCATGCCAACTAACAGGTCTGAAAAACTCAGTAAATGAATTGAATGACAAAATGGATAAGCTCAACACCAGGGTAGAAGAAGCTGAGAATAGAATTGGTGCTGTGGAAGATGAGGTAAATAACAACTCCATACAGTGGGAGAGATTGGAAAAAAAAACTTAAAACAAACGAACAGACAATGGAAAAAATAGTCAAAGAATGGGAACAGATGAAAATAGAAGTCTATGATAAGATCAACAGAAACAACTTAAGAATCATTGGAGTCCCAGAGACCCAGGAAGAAAATTTCCAGGAAGAATCAACGGTCAAGAACATCATTAAAGAGAAACTTCCAGAGCTAAAGAACATATGTGATCAAATCCTGCATGCCCGAAGAGTACCAATCAAAAGAAACCCCAGAAAAAATACCCCAAAACACATCCTAGTCACAATGATGAATCCCACAGATAGAAACATAATTCTGCAAAGAGCAAGATCAAAAAAGAAAATTACATTTAAGGGAGCATCCTTGAGATTTATAGAAGACCTGTCATCAGAAACACTCAAGGCCAGAAAGCAGTGGTGGGATATTGTGACAAGACTGAATGAAATGAATGCTTCACCTAGAATACTGAACCCAGCAAAGCTCACTTTCTGGTTTGACGGAAAAATACATGGTTTCACAGACAAAAAACAGCTCAGAAACTTTACAGACTCAAAACCAGTCTTAAGAGAAAACTGAAAAACCTAATTTAAGACAAGACTAACCAAAAGACACACCAAATTTCGATATAAAGATGGCATCAAATCCCAGAAAAAATTCTTTCTCTCAATGTTAATGGACTAAATGCACCAGTTAAGAGACACAGAGTGGCTAAATGGATCAAAAAACTCAAAACTAATGAATTTTCTTCTCTTTCTCTTGGTTACTAAGTGATCATGCAAATAATGTATCTTCTAGTTATTTATAAGTTCTTTAATAAAATTCTTCTGTTAAAGAAATATAAAAAAAGTAAAACTTAACGTATAAGTAGACTATCCCAATATTATACATAATATGACCTGCCACATAAAACAACTTGATCGTACTCTGCAAGCTGGGAACCCCAGCTCATTTTCTTGTGTCATCCCATCCCACCTCTTGGCCAGAAATTGGCAGATATAACTCCAGTCCTCTCTCAAAATCCAAAACTGTGTGGAGTTTAGTGCATCCACACCAAGACATTGTTAAATACATTTCCTATTCATAGGCAGGTGGGACATAGCATTCCTATTTCTCAGTCAGTGTATACTTTCAAAATTCAGTTAACTCAATGGAGTGACTAATTGACAACTTTCTCAGCATACTCAAGTAACTCTTCATGTAAGGAAAGTAACAAAAAGCAGGTGTATTATTAGCCATCACTTGGTAGAATCAATTCAACAGATCACTTCTCAAGGAACTGGGAATTCTAAAATGCCCAAAAGCAACTTAATGGACAGACTACCCTACTCAAAGCAAATCAAATGCAGCAGTATAGAATACCAAATCTATATTCTATGACAGCAGATGGATAGATGGTTTACTTTTTTAAAAGAATATTCAAAGGCTACAGAGACTGTAAAGAAAGGTACTTGTCTTCCATCTGTCTGACTCCAGTTCAATTCTGAGAAAAGAACTGTAGTCCCTGAGAACCAATGAATATGAGCAAAAATTAAAATAAAATAAAAGATAAATAAAAATAAATCCTTCATCTAATAGAGAGTTTCAAATTAACAGAAACTTTAAAATTAAATGTTTATGTAAGAAAGCCTTCATCATAAGCTCCATTCTTTGAGCTGCACAGTCACCAAGATCTCTAGATA
>PVKC010003817.1:0-31026 GCA_004027635.1 Crocidura indochinensis
TCCTTCTTCTTCTTCTTCTTTTTCTTCTTCTTCTTCTTCTTCTTCTTCTTCTTCTTCTTCTTCTTCTTCTTCTTCTTCTTCTTCTTCTTCTTCTTCTTCTTCTTCTTCTTCTTCTTCTTCTTCTTCTTCTTCTTCTTCTTCTTCTTCTTCTTCTTCTTCTTCTTCTTCTTCTTCTTCTTCTTCTTCCTCTTTTGGTTTTTGGGCCACACCCGCTCAGGGGTTAATCCTGGCTATACACTCAGAAATCGTCCCTGGCTTGGGGGGTCCATATGGGACACCCGGGGATCCAACCGCGTTCCGTCCTTGGCTAGCGCTTTCAAGGCAGACACCTTACCTCTAGCGCCACCTTCCCGGCCCCCATGAGCCTGTATTTCTATGTATCTTTTTTGGAGCACACAATGGTACTCTAATTAAATGATGCTGGGAATAAATGGATTTGATATAAATCAGACAAAGCAGAAGAAAATTATTTTTTAAATTAAATACAGAAATAATGCACATGTACCATAGGCTACATTAATAAAAATATCAAAATTTTAGCTCAAGATTAGATCAAACAAAATAAAAAGATTCAATACATATCTTCTAGATAAATCTGAAAGATCAAAAAGGATAACATAGAAGAGATATTCTGTAAGGCAATGTATGGATTTTTTCTTTGAATTAATCAAAAACATATTTTGATATTCAGATAAGAAATAGAGCAAAAATCTAAACATAATAAAAGTAATAAATCCACCAAAATATCTGCCTATCATGAAGAAAAAATATTAATAGAAACAAGGGGAAAGGATTAATTATAAGTGATAAATATTAGGCTAGTGGCAGATTTCTCATCAAGTAAAAAGGAATCTGAAATAAAACTAATCTCTGCTATGGAAATCTGGATGGGTTTAGCTGCTAGGGTGAATGTCTGGCAATGTTCCCAGGGAAGAGGACTTTGGTGTGTCGACCATGATCTGTTTTTTAATCTAATTTTTGACTACATGGGTTCAGTGAGTTGCATTTACAGGATGCATATGTTTTCCCTACACATGTATTAAAGTGAATACGAATTTTTCAAAAGAGAAAATAGAAGACACAGAAATAAAATCTTCACTTTTCCAAATGGGAAAAGTTAGCAAAAATAATTTCAAAACTCAGAGCATAACATAAGGCCAATTTTCAATAAAAGGAAATCGTGAGATGTTATTATTCAATCATTTTGCTGGGAAAAAGAAAACATTTAGAAACGTACTGTAGCTGAAAGAAAATGAACTCAGAATTAAGGAATACCATTTCAAAAAGCAATAGTGAGGCAAGAAATTAATGAGCAAATGGGGGCACTCTAAAGCAGCACTAGCTGAAAAACGAATAATAAAGATAATTAGTTTTTTTAACCAAGGAAGTAATAAAAATGTGGTGGATCTTTGGGGCACAAAGATTCTCACACAATATGAGAGAAGTTAAATATTGTTTTGACTTGTTTATCCGTGTTAAGAATTTAATGATAACCACTAAAAGATAAGAAATGACACGTGTGGTGTCAAACAAGTAAAGAGGAAAAGGCATAATGTTAATTTAGCCCACCAAAAGAAAGCCAGTCATGAAAAGTAAAATATATAAGCCAAGAAAAAATCAGGTTATATGAAACAATGGGGGAAATTCTAAAAAGCCAAAAGAACCATGAATGTGAATTCTAAGTGTAACTCACTTTCTTTTTCTTCCATGTTCTTTCTTTTTTTTTTTTTTGTTTTTGTTTTTGGGCCACACCCAGTGACGCTCAGGGGTTACTCCTGGCTACTCGCTCAGAAGTCGCTCCTGGCAGGCACGGGGGACCATGTGGGGAACCGGGGGATCGAACAGCGGTACGTCCTAGGTTAGCGCAGGCACCTTATCTCCAGCGCCACTGCCCGGCTCCTCCATGTTCTTTCTTAAACATGTATTCTCTTCTTTCTCTTGCCTCATATTTTTTAAGGGGGATCACACCTAGCGGCACTCAGGGATTGCACCTGGCTCTGTGCTCAGTAGTCACTCCTGGCAGGCTCAGGAGACCATACGGGATGCCAGGAATGAACCAGAGTCTGTCCTGTGTTGGCCTTGTGCAAGGCAAATGCCTTACTGCTGTGCTATTGCTCTGGCCCCCCCGACTCATAGTTTTCTAAGTCAATTTCTTTCAGTAAAAATATTGTTGTTTCACTAAAATAAAAGTCATAATATGTATATAAGTTAAATTGGTCGTTTGTGAGTCAAAGAAATAGTATAGAGGTTAAGGTGCTTACCTTGCACGCAGCCAGTCCCTATTCTGTTCCCAGCACTACCAGTAAAGGCTTCTGAATACAGACACAAGAGTAGTCCCCGAGCACTTCTGTGTGACCCAAACACTTGCAACAATGAAATGAGTAAATAAATTGGACAATTTAAGATAGTCACACATTTTCATTTTATTATTATGTTTTGGAGTGAGGGTCTCCCAAACTATTCTCAAAAGACTTGGGGAGCTCTTCCTGCAATTCTTTGCCAACTACCAGCTCTTCAATGCAAAAACATAATATGGAAATTCCTCAATAAATTGGAAATTAAGCTCCCATATGATCCAGCTATATCACTCCTAGGGATATACCTTATGAACAAAAATGCACAATACAAAAATTCCTTCATCACACCTATATTCATTGCAGCATCATTTACAATAGCTGGACTCTGGAAACAACCAAGACGCCCTTCAACAGATAAATGGCTAAAGAAACTGTGGTACATATAAACAATAGAATAAATACTATGTAGCCATCAGAAGAGATGAAGTCATGAAAATTTTCTATACATGGATGGACATGGAAACTATTATGTTGAGTGAAATACATCAGAGGGAGAGAGATACAGAATAGTCTGTCTCATCTAATGGTTTAAGAAACATGAAAGACATTATTGTGATATTGACCACAGAAATAGAGATGAGGACCAGAAGGACTGGCTCATGATATGAAGCTCACCACAAAGAGTAGTGAGTGCAGTTAGAGAACTAACTACACTAACACTATCATAACAGTGTTAATGAGTAAGAGATGTAGAATGTCTGTCTATAGACAGGAGTGGGGGAGGAGGAATATGGGGGTATTGGTGGTGGGAATGTTGCCCGGGTCAAGGGGGGTATTCTGTTTAATGACTGGGACCCAACTACAATCATGCTTGTAATCATAGTGCTTAAATAAAAATATTATTTAATAAAATAAAATAAATTTAAAAACAAAACAATACAAAAAGGTCACAAAACTGTTATGATCTTATAGTTCCAGGACTATCCACATGGTTATCAGAATTATCTGGTTCAATACTTAAGGGAACCATGTGATATTAGTGATTGAGCCAACAGAATCTATCACTAGTAAGATATGCACTATAACATTTGTACAAAGCTATGGAACCCCATATCTTTCATAATTTGGAAGCATACTATTTGAAAGAACTATGTATAAAATATAATGACACAAAAGCTGAACAATAATGAGTGGGTAAGATATGTCAACCAAATACGTACCTAAAGATAAAGTTTAAAAGTATTAAGAAAAGAAACAAAATTGAAGGGAAAGGGAGTTAAGCTGGGTCATTAGTTTATAAGAAATAAAAAAGCCAATATTGCAAGAAAATGCAACAATGGTCATCATAAAATAGCATCATTGCTTCAGACAATATGAAGAAAAAAATGTAACCAAATGACAAAAAGCATTCGATAAATTCTCCATCATGTTAGAGAGTTATTATTTATTTTGTTATTTTTAGGGGGGGGATCTGATCTGGCAGCACTCAGGACTTGTTCCAGCTCTACGCTCAGAAATCGCTCCTGGCAGGCTCAGGGGACCATATGGGATGCCAGGATTCGAACTACCAACCTTCTGCATGCAAGGCAAATGCCTTACCTCCATGCTATCTCTCCGGCCCCTAGAGATTTATTTTTAACAGTTCTGCTTTAGATATGATTCACCTAGTTGATATGCAGACTTTTCATCTCTATTACTAAACTATAAGATTCTTGAGTTCAGAATGACAGTCCTCTGCCATGCTCTCGGGATAGGAAATGCATTTGCCTTGATTCTAAAGTAACCTTACATAATCCCTTTCCATTCAATGGACGGAATGCTAAGTGTTATTGGCAAGTACAAAGCACAAAAAGCACATATAATGAGTATTATAGTAACTTTTTCTAGTAGGCAAAATTATTATGGCAGAATAATTAATGAAGACAAAACAATGGGCTAAAAGTTGTAATTATCTCACAGTACATCTTTTATGAGACACTAGGTTCCTAATTTTAAATTATAAAATTGCCTAAAAACTAGAAGATCTTTTATATTTATTCTAAATGAAGGGGAGTAAAAAAATCACATCTAAAAAGAACTATAAACAGAATTTGCACTTAATGAACACAGACAATAGCAATGATGCTACCCCCTAGTGGCCAAATACAGCAATTCAAAAAGTTTTCTAACTTTTGAGTCATTCTCCTTAGAAAAATATTAAGCTACAGATCACGATTGATGGTGATAAAGCCTTGATTAATGTGTTTTTATTGTCATCATTATTGTAATCATTTTAATCATGGTTGTCCTATAAGTACCTATAAGTACCATAAGCACCTTTATGGTATGTAGCAATTTTCAAGCCATCATCTAAGACGGAGGCTACAAGGTCACACCACACAGAGAGAACAATTTATATTCAGGAAACAGCCTTTGGCCACTGTCTCAGACAGGTCAGCAAAGCCATCAGGCACTTTAAGACTTTCTGACATGTCCAGCAGTAGAATGTGAAGTTATATATAAAAATGAATATTGAGAGGAAAAGATCCCCAATTAAAAGAAACCAAGGAAGATAAATATCCCAGAAGATAAGCTACATCCTATGCGTAAATATGATTCACGCGATAGATTAAAAGTGCACTCATTCATCTTAAAAGGGAGTTAAAGTTCCTGTTTCTTATACCAAGACTCTTTTTACTGTAAGGAGTCTTACTTGACTGGGTCTAAAATTGGCCATTATTAGGCTTTTATGATAATCCAGTGCAGAATTTAGGCAATCTACTTTTATTACAAATACGTTAGTACCTCTGCGATTCCTGTTTGACAGAAGAAAAAAATTCATACTAACTTGAGCAATTTATAGGGGTTTTCAGTGACTTAAGTTATGTCTTTTAGGTACAGTCAATACCAAATCTTTTTCCAGAGTTATGACTGATTAGAGAGTAAAAAAGCTGATGGTATCAACAAACATGGCAGGAATGTGTCTGAGAGTACTTTGAAAATGACCTGCAGTCTTAAATGCAAAGGTCAGAAACTACTGCTTTAAATGTTCATGTGGGGAATTCTCACAAAAAGAAATGCAGTAAACTCTCTAGTTCCAAGTTAAACACAGAAAAAGTCAGTTACTTTTATAGTTACTAATAATATACTTGTTCACTTATCTTTATAAACAATGTTGATCACTACAATCATTAGTCATCACTTTAATAACACCAGAAAGATAAAATGATATTGTATATACTGAATATTGACAAGAATACTGAGTGTCTGAAACTCTGTTTTTTACTATCAGTGGACAATTAAAATGCAATAACTACAACCACTTAGCAGTTCCAAATACAATAAATCTACACTTTCTTTTTGGCTCCATAAGCCCACCATTGTGCACTTAAGCAAAATCATAGCTCCACAAAAACACTATAAAGAAAAAGCAAAATATCCTCATTTGGGGGAAGTTCAATTTATGGGCAATTTATCTTATAACATGTATTTTTGATAACCTACCTAGCAATTTTTTTGCTTATCTTTAACATGATATTTAATTTTTTATGGAAACCATTGTGATTCTACAAAGTTCTTCATAGTTGGTTTCAGACATAAAATGTTTTAGGACTAATTCCAAAATTTCCTATTTTCTTCTAGAAATTTTATAATGTTAGTTTTTATATAAGTTTAACTGTGTGTTACTTAAAAGACTGATGGGTACATATCAAAGCAGTTGTACTTGTGATTGGTAAGACTGACTTGAATTCATAATGGGTCTATAAGATTCCTTCAACAAGAGAATGAATCCTCTAACCCTACAAAGCAATGAAAGAAGGGTGAACTGAAACACAACAATGTGCATGAATCTAAGAAATGTGTGCAATGAAAAATGTAGACCCAACAGGGAGTACTTCAGGTTTCCATTTACACACAATTCAATAAAATATTGTACTTCATGGTCATAGATGTCAGAACAGTGGGCATAAAGCTGAAGACTGGGTAAGGCTAGCTGGAATAAAGTACAAGAGAGAGATAAAAAGCATTTGAGAACTAGTACAGAAAGATAATATTCAGAAATTCACTTGTCAAAATTCTTCAAATGGCTAAATCCAGAAAGTGTATATTTATTGTATGTACAGTAAGCTCCATAGAAAAATAACACTGCCGATTTCAACCCTGACATTTACTCTGATAAATTTATGCAACTTGATAGCACCTTCCAAAATATCAGGATACTTTCATGGAAATGAAGTAAAAGTTAACCCTGTTATTGGGATGTTTGCCTTTGCAAAATGTTTTCAGAGAGAAGCTAGAAGGCAGAAAACAACAGAGAAATGCTAAGTTCTATCTCATTTTTCCAGCTGCTGCCACTTAAAAATTCACAAAGGATAGGTTCTTAAATCACTAACCCCTTCTTCCCTTGGAATTTCTGAATAACAATAAATAAGAATTTTTTTTAATTTGCTTAATCCTAAGTAGTTTTGTTCTCAAATCAGGAACATGCAGCTTGAATACAGTGTGCCCGTTTCATCCATTATTCATCTCCACTGCACTTTCTTGGTTTATGATTTTACTAAATTTCTTCATTTGAGTTATGGCCTTGTGTTCAACAGTGGGCAATCTATTATTCTTATATAATTTTTAAGTACAAAGGCAAATGGCATGGAACAATTAGAATCGATGACTTGGAGTCAGGCTCTCGGATGTCATAGGCAAACATGCTCTTGACTTTAACCTATGTGTTCTACTTCATGAGGGTTGTATTTTTCATACATCAGAGGTTTTTTATAAATTTACTATTCAATCCAGCAGCCCTACTTTGTTCGCCAGTTATAAGCAAAACAAATATGTCAGGGTAATGATGCCAGGACTCTCCCTTATTGAAAAAAGCAGTTTATTAATACCTTATTGCTACAAGCTAGATCTTATTATCATCTTGGGTCATTTAGAATCTTATTAGGTATTCTGCTGGTGGATGAATAATCCTGTGATAAATTCTTTGCCATGTCCTTCACAGTTGTCATAGCAGGATCATAAACAGCATTTATAACAATCTAGCCTAGAGGAAGCGGCTGACAATGGTCTGCTTAGCATGCAGGAAATATTCAGATCGGCTGTGTCTGGTTAGACACAAGCCCACAAGAGAGATCCCAAAGTTAAATGTAGCATGGGTTTTCTCTGAAGATTCCCCTTCAAAAAATGCATGAGGTCAGGGATGTGGGGACCAAAAAAACTTTGGAAGCCTCTGATGGTTTTCTCCCATCAGATATGCTGGGCAGCAAGGGATGGCCTGGACACAAACCATATAATTCCAGACAGGCTGCTCATATCTTTATTTGAAACCTCTGGATTAAAGTTCAAATTATTTAATATTGGCTGATTTTTATGCTTATTAGACTATAATATAAAACTATGATTTACCTCTATCACTACTATATCTGATATACACAGTTACATAATTTAGTGTTCACATAGAAAGAATTATGGGTAAATTAGTATAAGTTCCTTGGAAATTATCCACCATTTCCTTGGAAAAATACAAGAAGCATTTTTCCCAGCCTCCTCTCCTGCTGCTCATCGTCACAATTACTCTATAGTAAGTTTCTCATTATTCTCTACTATGTTAAACCCTTTCTATGTCTACACTTTTACAAAAGATGATAATCTTGAGGCAGGAGAAGTGGCTTAATGAGCTGGAGTACATGATTTGCATTAGGAGACCTTAGCTCAAACCTTAGCACTACATGCCTTTCAAGCACCACCAGAGAACCCCAAACCATAGAGCCCCCAGAATAACCCAAAAGGTATGACTAAAAAAATTAAAACAAAAATTATTTATTGTTCTGTCCAGAATACCCTTGTTGTTTTTACTCAGATATTCTAATTTGATTTCCCCAGATGCAGTACCTAAAACAGGTACTTAAGAAAAGGTCATTTTTTGTACTCTTTATTTCTCTCTTAAATACCTTTCCAGCAAAGGTCATTTTTTTAACATAACCCCAAAAAAGCACAGGTAGAAAGATGAGATTGTGAAACAAGGAAAAGAAAGAATCTCTGTCACTGAGCAACTGAGACTTTAGTGCCCTGGGGAATCTTTAAAAAGTGTAAAAAGCAATTTGGATTGTCCAGTTTGCCAGCTAGCCAAAGGTCAAAGAAATTTGAAGTGTTTATTATCATATAATAATCACTGATGATTTCTGCTTCTGGGAGGTACATAACTCCCTGGTTCATCCAACCTATGCCATATGCTGCTTGAGTTTGCTCTGAGTCACGTTAGAATTAGCAGGGTCAGAGAGCATTGTAATTATTGACGAGTGCCAGCTTAATCTGGATAGGAAACGTATAACTTTTACTATGTGGACTCTTCCTTCATAGTCTCAAGTCTTAATCTAAGTGTTATTTTTCTCTAAGAGCGCTTTGGAATTCCCCCAGTCTCAGATGGACTTCACTTGATTTGCAAGGCATGATGCTTGATCATGTCATTTTTCATTCCTTCTAAACTATAATCTTCTTTAAGGAACAAACTAGTGTTTATAGCATCTGTTCCTTGAAACATTGAAGAAATTTGGAAGATCTATACACTTAACAAATAGTTGGGAATCTACTGTGTGCCACATACTACTCTAGAATCAGGGGACAGAGCAGTGAAAATATATTCCACTTGGTGGTTCTCTTAATAGACAAAGATAGCAAAATGAGACTGGTGTGATCACACATTCTGTAATGTAATGTGTTCCAAATACCAATCTATTGAGTTATACTATTTGAGGAAAACACTGTAAAAAGTAAAAAGATAAAAGCATAACCACTGGATGTGATAATTTCAGGTATTAGTTAATTTTTAAAAGAAAATAGGAAGGTCAGATATGTAGCTCAGCAGTAGCTTAGGCATGCAATTATGAGCAGCTGGGTTTATTCCCAGTCCAAAATGGAAGGAAGGAAGGAAGGAAGGAAGGAAGGAAGGAAGGAAGGAAGGAAGGGAGGGAGGGAAGGAGGGAGGAAAGAATGCAGGGAGGAAGGAAGGAATAGAGGAAGGAAGGAAGGGAGGAAGGAGGAAGGGAAAGAAGGGAGGGAAGGAGAGAGGAATGGAAGGAAGAAAGGAAGGGAGGAAGGAAAGAAGGAAGGAGGGAGGGAGGAAGGAAAGAAGGAAGGGAGAAAGAGAAAAGAAAGTGATAAAGAAAGAAAAGAAAGAAAAAAGCAATAATAAAGAGAAAGGAAGGAAAGGAAAAGAAGGAAGAGAAAAAGTTAACAACACTAATAATAGTATTATGAATACTATGATAATAGTTTCATTTATAATGTTCTACCTCCATATCAACTACCAATGCCAGCTTTCCTTTACAGGGGTCTCAAACTCGCAGCCCGCGGGCCGCAAACGGCCCTCCGTACAACATTTTGTGGCCTTGCCCTAGAGGAATCTTTTTTGTTTTGGTTTTGTTTTAGTTGTTTGGGTCAGACCCCCCCAATGTTCAAGGCTTACTACTGACTTTGCACTCAAGGATCACCCCAGCTTTGCCTCCTGCGGCCCCCAGGTAAATAGAGTTCGAGACCCCTGCTTTAAGAGTTTCAAGGTGATCCAATGGACTCTCTTGATAAGCTCATATTTAAAATTCAATTATTAAATTTTAGATCACATATTTACAATAGTGTTAATGTTTGAACATTTGATATATAAACTTACTTCACTTTATCACCAGCAAAGAGCCTAAGACCCTCCACCAATGCCTTTTGTTACTTCCAGTTTACCTCATCATCTTTCCCCATCCTTTCCCCCTTACTTAACATATTTTTGTTCTATAATCCAGGATTCAGGGTATGCCATCTTTTACTACCTTCCTTTCTCTTCTGCTGTTTTCTATAAACCACAGATAAATAATATCATGTTATATTTGTTTTTCTCCCTCTAATTTACTTCTCCTAACATGATACTCTCCAGTTTTATCCATGTTGCAGCAAATTTCACTATACTATCTTCTCTTATGGCTGCACAGTATTTCATTCAATGGATACAGAACACTTCATTTTTCACTTAAGAGGTCATTTTAATAATTTCTTATAAAATAAAGCATTTTTTACCATGAAAATTAGTGGTCCAATGCAGTTTTAAGATAGAGAAGAGACTACTATGACAAGGAAAATTGGAGCTAATCACTCTGGACCAAAAAAAAGGGAATAAAGTGATATGTATGATTCATAGCCTTTATTAACAGTAATGAAAACCACAGCGTCAAAAGAAGGGAATAAAAGGAAGACAGAGGGAGAGGGAGGGAGGGAGAGAGAGACAGAGAGAGAGACAGATACAGAGAAAGAGAGAAGTAAAATATCTGCCAAGAGGCAGGCAGGGGGGAGAGTGGGAGGAAACTAGGGACATTAGTGGTGGGAAATATGCATTGCTGAAGGGCGATTGATATACATTGTACAACTGAAACTCAATCATGAAAGATTTTGTAAACACAGTACTTAAATAAAGTAATAACAAAATTAACCATTGCCAATTATGCTCTTTAGAACTTGCTCAAATATACGGATAACTTAATTTTATGTGAAAATCTGCACAAGAATATTTACTTATGGTTGCCAAGACTTGGATGTAATCAATTTTTTCAATAGGAAAATGAACATTCATACATTTTTAAAAAATTAGTATTCAGGTCACACCAAACATGAAGAAGGCATATATTTATATACATAAATAAAAGAAATCTATTTGAGTATATTCCTTTAACCTATTCATCTGCCATTGGACATGCTGGCTACTGTCATATGTGGTTAAATGAGCAGAAGAGCTGATATATTTTTCTAAATGTGTTTATGCTTAGAGACAGATCCCAAGAAGTTAAATTGCTAGGTTCATGGAAGCTCTATTCTTGAGATTAGAGGGAGAAAAGAATGAATAGGTAGAGCTCAGCAGATATTTGAATGTATAAAAGTATGTTGTAGATCATTCCAATGATGGATACACATATAATATATAATTATTAAAATACATAGATATACAAAACCAGTAATCAGCCCTAATATAAGTTATAGACTTTAGGTGGGAATTAATTATCAGTGAAGATTCATCAATTAGTTGGGAATATTGATAATGGGTATCTTGGACAGGTATTAAAACTACCAAAATTTATTTGAAATAAGAATGAGAAGGACATAAAGTTGTGAAGATATGAAAAAAAAGAATTTCCAAGAAGAGAAAATAGCATGATGGAGGGTTTGGAGGTGGATTAGATAGTAAGAAGAGCTTCAGGTGAATGAGGAAGAAAATGTCAGAACAACTTTGGTTGATAGGAACCAGATCACATATGAAATTTTGGTATTGTAAGTTAACTTATTGTAAAATCCTAAAATCAAAAGCTCAATAGTACATAATAAATTATTTTTTCAGTTGTTTGGATATTCTGATTTCCAGATTAATTTATTATGATTCCTGGTATCAGTGTCTGTGATTCAACCACAATGCATACATTGACTAGAATAATTCCCAAAATAGTTATGTACTCACAAATTCAAGTTAATATCCAAAGAGCATCTTTAAAATTGCCAAAAGAATGAGAAATAAGATGATTAGTTTTTTGCATTGATATTGAATCAATGAGCTTTTGGACCAGTTAGTATAGGAGTATGGTGCTCACCTTGAAAACAGTCAATCTGGGGCCCGGGAGATAGCATGGAGGTAAGGCATTTGCCTTTCATGCAAAAGGTCATCGGTTCGAATCCCGGTGCCCCATATGGTCCCCCGTGCCTGCCAGGAGCAATTTTTGAGCATGGAGCCAGGAGTGACCCCTGAGCACTGCCGGGTGTGACCCAAAAACCAAAAAAAAAAAAAAAACCCGAAAAAAAAACAGTCAATCTGGCTTTGCTAACCAGAGGAACATATGTTTTCCTTAACACCTTCAGAATTGTCCCTGAGCACTGCTGGGTGTGCCTTCCCTCTAAAATAACAAACAAACAAACAAACAAACAAAACCCACATAGGTATTTGGAAGTTCTTTATCATTAAGAGCTTCAGTTTCTTCTTCAGCCAAGTAAAAGTTGTAACAACTAAATGGACTTTATAGCATTGATGTCAAAATGTACAAGATAATGAAAATCGTTCTATATGGTACAACTGAGCTACATTCTTAGTCGTAAGTATGTCTTTCCCTCCTTCTTTTCCCTTAATTACTGATGTGATGATTTGCAGTTATATAAATTGTGGAGTATGGACACTAGTTGTGGTGTATGGTGTATGTGTGTGTGTGTGTGTGTGACAGCTTGTTTGTAGAACAGCCCACTCAGTCATGATATTCTCAGGGGTCACACACTTGAGTTCTGGTTTGCCTAATTGTGTGTACCAGGGTTCCCAAAGAATATGGTGCCAGGCAGTAGTGCTCAATACATAAATGCAGAAATGGGGATGCAGCTCATTGCCTTCAGTATATGTGACCAGCACTTTTAGTCACTGGTCATATCCTGAACCCCCTACTTAATCTTCTAGAGGGGCTGATTTTGTTTTGTTGTCACAACTAGTGATACTTGGGGGCTTCTTTTAGCTTGGAGCATGGTACTCACTTCCAGATGTGCTTGAGGAATCATATAATGTTGAAAATTGAACTCTGGACGTTCACATGCAAATCTTGTATTCTAGTCCTTTGAACCATCTCTTGGCCCCTTTAAAAGAAAACGTTTTAAGTAGTCCCAGAGCGGCAAATACATAACAAAAATAAAAATATATAAAATATTAATATATAAGACATAGAATGGAAATATATAAAACCATCACCAATTCCCAAATTTAGTAAGTGGTGTGGCAATGATATGTTTTCTGCACACATTTTTACAATCATTTCAAAGTGGACATGGCCCCCCAATGGAGCAAATAACCACATTCTTGTGCACATTCCCATTAGAAGAAGGTTCCCAACTGGGAACATGATGTTGAGTCTAGGGAGAATATGGTAAATGACTATTCAAGTGATAAATATCAATGTTTAAATTATATATTGAGTTTCAAACAAATGATTTAAGAAATAAATTAGTTTGTTTGGACCACAACAAACAGTGTTCAGGAGCTATTTCTGGCTCTATTCTTGAGTGACCTCCAAGATGTACTTAGGGAAACATTAGTGGTACAGGGAATTCAATTGTGATCAAAGCAATTGCCTTAACTCTTATCTCTAGCTCTAAAAAATATGTTTTTTAATGACTGAATAAGAATGTCTTTGCAAATAATCATATAATTTGAACTGCCTTTGTCTGTTTATCTGTCATGGGATTATATTTTCATGTATTTATTATAGACCATATGTGTGTTCACACTGTCTTTATCTTTGTATCTTGGAATTCAAGTTGCCCTGGCTTCTCTTTCCAAAGCAACTTTATTATAAGTGACAGTTCCCTCTGTCTTCATGTTTATGAGCAGACATATCCAATTACAAGCTTTTCTTTCTCCAAAACAAGGACAAGGAAAATTTGCTCTCCCACACTGCATGGAAGAGGTTGAGACACCTGCAATCCATGACGCCCTCAACAGTAACACCCTCAGCTGTGGCCCTTTGAAAGTGCAGTTCTGCTCTGAATAAGCAATTTTTCCTGGTGTCTGCACCCAGTGAGATCAATTGCTCCCACAATTCCCAGTGAGTGAACATGCAACTCTCACTGATTGATTGACTTAACACCAGCCAATTAGAGCTTAAACTGTCTAATTAAGCTGAAGATAGAGCCATCAACTCACTGTATCTGAAGCCAGTTAACTTTATTCAAACAATAGAACGGTGTCAGGTGAGTATTCTCAATGGGAATATCTACTAAAACCAGAGTAAAGCACTTTGCAAATATAAAACAGTCTGGGAATTTTAACAAGATGAATAAGAGATACGGAAAAGTCATAACCCCTACAAAATGTATACCCTATTCCTAATATTTTTTTCAAATATATCCTTTTGAATTTGCTTTATGTTGAAGTAATAAAAACTAAAAATATTGCATATTAATATAACACCATAAATGGTGTTCATTTTTATTTCTGTTTTTTTTGTAATCTTCATTGAAAGTGCTTTTCACTACATTATAATGAAAAAGACAGTTCTATTACAGTTGTTTAACCAGCATTCATATTAGTGTGTACTCTTCTCAATTCCTACAACAATTTCACACTGTTCATTTTCTTCTCTAAGAACAATAAAACTGTCCAAATCCAAAACAAATTGAGAACAAATACTAGGAAACTTTTTTTCTTTAAAATCAGACAGTTAACTTATGAAAAGATTCAAATTGTCCACCAAAACACTTTTTCCCCTACTGTAAAGCTAGCAACTGCAAAGAAAGAAACATAAACCATTTTGGAATCAGACTTAGCCAAGCACAAATGCTTCATAAACACTGAAGTACACAGAGACACGCCATCGTAATCTTTCTTTAAAGCTGTAGTTGCATTGGTCCCTGAGAAAATATTTAGCACAGACACATTTTAAGAAAAGTCAGCATGAGAGCAAAAAAAATTTCTTCCCAGGTATGTGTATGATATTAATCATAATTAGGGCATATTTGACAGTTTCTTGGCAACAGAGACAATGAGTTCCTTTCTCTGTCATCAAAATCCTTAAGGAATACTTGCTATTTCATTATCAACTTCACTGGTCTTTAAACCTATAATACCCACTTTGAGAATATGAGGTCTTATAGAAACCTGAGCTCTGACAATTATTGTCTTCCCACTGCTGGCGTGATGTAGGATACAACATAAGCTGGGGTCTTACTAAGATAAAGTATATGAAACCACAGTGGGGTTAAAGTGTGAATTGCAGGGAAACACAGGAATATGCTGGCCCCATAATGCATTGCCACTGAAGGATCATCTTTCACAGTTGTTGGTTTTTGCCTGTGCAGGTGGCTCTGCACTTTTGATTTCCCATTAAATTGGAAAGGGAGCACTTGGTTCCCACTGCGATGGCATCCTCTGATAAGAGGATGAGAAATGGAAAATGGATCCATTTCAAGAAATAGACTCATTTTAATGAAATCAAACAAGAAACTCGCTGCCATTCAATCAAGTCTGATTTTCTTAATGTACTTTCTACAATGATGTAGTGTTGAAAAGGTTCATATGATGGATACATCTTAGAGGAAGAATCGGCAGGATTTCATTTTAGTGCCTGTTCAGATGAGTTCAAGGAATTTATTCAGATCATCTACTGATCACAAACTTCAGCTGAGTTTCAAGTGCAATGAGGAGATCGGACACTTTATGTGCAAATGTGCAGCCTTTTCTTATGTCTGCTTTCACAAAAAATAAATGGGCTTAAAGAGCTTTTGTCTGTTTTGGCATTTATGTAATAGCTCGTGTTGAGAAATGGATGATGTTCAAAAACAGTATGCAAATACCATATCACTGCCATTCTTCCTCCTACACTATCACTAAGCTGCTATGTACTTTTTCTTACCATTTCTCTCACTGTCACTGTGTCTCATGATGTTTCATATGTCCAAACTAAGAAGGGTGGAGGCTCAAAGCACAGCACAACACACACACACACACACACACACACACACACACAAGAAGTTTTTGTCTCCATTATGTAGGTGAATTGAGAGGAAGCATATTTTAATATCTTAATTGCTGTGTGTTCAGCTTAGTTATTTCTCACAGCAATCTGGAAGTAGAATCAGTGATGTTCTGAGGTTAGAAGAGATCTCTAGGGGAAACAAACAAATTCATTTCCTTCATTCCGACAGAACTGCCCCTTGTTCCCATCAGTTATCCATTAATGAATAGTTTCTGCCTCTATTCACTTAACATCATGACTATAACACACCTTAAATATGGTCTTCAAGATGTTAAAATCACCACTGCTGCTGATGTGGGGTTTTATTGTCTATTCTTGGCTGTAGCTCATCTTAGTGAGGTCCCCTGAGACTCAGCAATTAACTTGCATACAGTAGTTTGATAATCAAAAGTAATTAATGACATCAAAACACAGTCTTGCCTGCTTCTGTAAACTTATTACACAGGTCTACATCATTCTTTTTAAATGAGTTACTTTATTCCTGTTAGAAAAATGCCATAAAAATCTATTCAGGTAAAAAAGTTAGCTTAGTATACGGTCTTGTTTAAAATAACATTAGAAAGTGAACCAGGATTCAATTAGCAATAAATTCAATCTGATAATAAAAATGCTAACAGAATACAATTTTTTGTATAATAACAGTATAGGCATTATGGTTTTCTTCTAAAATAAAAAATTGTAAAATTAAAAGCGATCTCATCAAACATCAAGTAAAGTTTTTAAGAAAATTATGATTATTTTTCCTTTATAATGCTCATTTAAATATTGTTGAGTAGATGAAAGGAGAGAAACTAATTTATTGTAAGAGTTCAATTTCCTATGATTCCAAAATTTTTTTTCTCTCTAGTTTCTCAAAATAAAAGGGGAATTTATAGAAGAGAAAAATTTTCTCTGGGTTTCTGGATGTTTGAAAATTTAACTGAGAAATATTGATAATAGGAGAAAAGCATATGAATTTATTAAATGTAAGTTTTACATAATCAGAGTTTTTGTAAGGAAATGAAGACTGGAGGAAACCATTAGACTAGAGTGTCTTTATGCTAAATATGCTGATGTGTCTCAACATATGATCTTTTCTTGAGTATGATCAGTGGCTCTTGATAATGTATATTCTACTGTTTTGAGATAAAATGCTCTGCAAATATGTATTAAGTTCATCTGGTCTAATGTGTCTTTTTAAGGTCAGTGTTTCTTGGTTAATTTTCCGCCTGGGAGATCTATTCACTGAAGTAAATGGAATATCAAAGTCCCCTACTATTATTGAGTTGCGGTCAATTTCTCCCTTTAGTTCTGGGTCTTTATTCAAAAATCATAAAAGCACTAATTCAAAGAGAAAAATTCACATCTGTGTTCACCTGAAGCATTATTCACAACATTCAAGATGTGGAAATAAATTAAATGTCCATCAACAAATGAATGAATATCAAAAAAATGTGGCATATATACACAATGGAATACAACTCAGCTATAAAAACAGATGAAATTTCACATTTGTAACAGTGTAGCTGGAATTTGAGTTTCTGGAATACAAGTAACTTTACATGGAAAATATAAATAATATATTATTTCACTCATGTATAGAAGAAAAAATATTAAAGAAAAAATAAAAACAAAAAAACCAGATTCTTAGTTACTGACAAAGGAATGGAGATTACCAAAAAGAAAAGGTCACTAGGGTAGGGGTAGAGCAGTTAGAGGAGATCAATTATATGATGATGGAGGGAAATCAGACTTTTAATAAGAACCATAATGTCAACGCATGTACAGTGTTGAATCACAATGTTATTGACCTGAGACCTGTGTATCACTGTAGTTCAATGCTACTTCAAATAAAATAGCACTCTGTCCTATAAGAGATATAGCTTACCTTTCGGAAAAGAAAGATAAATCTTAAAATCGGGGATTCTGAACCGTCAATAGTCTGCTTATCATCAAAACTAAAGCAATCAATGTAATATTTTTCTATCAGTAATTTATTCCATGATAAAACAAAAATATGCTAACCTGAAATCATACTAATTGTTCATTCTATTTTAATCATGTTTGTCCATAGTCACAAGAAATAAATGAAATAAATAAAATGAAACAGATTTAATTGATGAATTTAAGTGGAAAGCTTAGTATTTATTTATCTTTTAAATCATGACCATTAAATGAACAGGTCTTATTAAGATACCTTGTGAGAAAGCACAATTTCTTTTTATATGAAAACAAGATTAAAATATATTAAACAATAATCAAAGTAACTACTATCTATTTGTTTCAGTTTAACAATCTGTTTTATGTGCTTAACCAACACTTTGGTTTTATGAGGGAATAAAACACAGCATAGGGCATTCAAATTTCCCAATCTAATTCCTAGCTTCCCCAAACTGCAAAAGCTATTGAAAATCACCTCTGAACAAGGCAGCTGTGCTATATAATTTAGACTGGCTCTTAACATTGTCTCTGGTGTCATTCTCAAAATTAGATGGCATTTTATTTCACTGTCTTCATTTTCTTTCTTTCTTTTTTTTCCCCAAAACGTATTTTTTTTTATTTTTAATTATGAGAACAAAGACACAAAGGAAGAGGGTAAGGTAAGGTTACAGTGGAAGGATAGTCACCCATAGGCAGAGGAAAGGCTGAGCGCATGGCTGCTGTTTTTTTTTTTTTTTAAGGTCTCCGGATACGCCTTGGTCTTAGCGGTGCCTTGGTCTTAGCAGCTCGGTGGAAGAGACGGAAGCTGGTCCCGGGGAGGCTTTGGTCTTAGTGGCTCAGAGGTTCCTCGGTGTAGCAGCTCAGTGGCAAAGAGGCTGGGAGAGGCTGAGCGCACGCCTGCTGGTATTTCTTACAAAGTACTGAAATGGAATTCAAGGGTTATAAGGTGAGCGCGGCCGCGGAGCGAGGCTTTTTAGTTGTGGGTCTTGGAGCATTCGCAGTCTTAGATGTTTGTTGGCCAGGTCAGCAGAGAAGAAAGAGAAAGGAGCAGGCCGCATGGTTGGCGTCTTTAAAAGTCTCTGGGCTCCCAATCACCAGGCAGGTTTGGCCCCACGTGCGTTGGGTGGATCCTTACCGAGGGTGGGTCCCAGGGCATTTGCAGTCTTAGATGTTTGTTGGCCAGGTCAGCAGAGAAGAAAGAGAAAGGTTCATTTTCTTTCTATTATCAATTTATCTCCACTAATTGAAAACCATAATAATTAAATATTTTAATATCTCTTCTTTTCTGAAATAAAGTCATACTCCCAGCACAGAAATCCAATGTTTGATAAAACCAAACCTTATATCTTTTTTTCTTTTCTTTTCTTTTTTTTAAATTTTTATTGTGACTGAAGTTAATTACACAGAATTATTTATGGTACATAGTGACAATGAATGAAGGGCATTCCCACCATCAATGTTGTCCTCCCTCCACTCCTATTCCCAGCATGTCTCCCATATCTCCGTCCTCTACCCCCCCTCCCCAGAATACTAGTGGTCTCCACTTTACAGCTTGTTGTAGGTTGGGTATCTATTCTGTTTGGTGTTCCAGTCTGGTCATTTTTTATTTACACTACATGTTCATATGACTAGTGTCCTGGTAACATTCTTTTCTCCCCTCAATTTAAGAGGCTGAATGGTTCAAGTGATGCTATTCTCAAACCTTATATCTTGATGAGCAAGATACTCTAGGAAAAATGTCTACTAAGAACTCTATTCTTTATCTCTTTTTATTTCATTCTTAATTATTTTTCATTTTCAATGACATGTGTGTATTTGCCAAGGACTGTAATCAGTGCCTTATTCACACAAAGAGGCATTACCAATGAGGAATGCTCCAAGTCTTTAATGGACTTTCGTTTTTAAATACAAAATTATTGCCATTACATATAAACATTGACATGTGAAGACATATCCCCTACACTTTCAATATTAAACAGTAGTAGATCAATACAAATTTTATTTTTGTAAAGATAAATTACTCGAGATCTATGGTAAACATGGTCACATGAGAGGCTGGTGAGAATGCCCCCAACTACAAAGGGACTTGCAGTGAGTGAGGTAGGGATGATGTGGCAGACAAAAGGGAGGAGTCCTAACAGCAAGGAACTCCTGACCTGCAGATCCACATGCAGGTCATGGCCTTCCAGTTTGATGAACATAAACTTCACTGAGACCACCTTGGCAGTAGGGAAGACTGTCTGACATAGGAGAAGCACATTGATACTAGAAAGGGAACCATAAAAAGCAGCACAAAATTCCACCCTATGTATGGGGAAGACTACAGTCTTTCAGACCCATTCAGTACTAATTCCCTAAAAACTTTGAAATTGAGTTCAGAGTGGAAATGCTTAGAAAGTTCAATGATCTCAAAGTAATAAAGGAAAAGACTACCAATAAAAGACAGGAGAATATGAGAGCAGAGATGAAGAAAATGCAAACAGAAATGTCACAACTGAAAAACTTGGTAAACAAAATGAAAAGTTCATTGAAAGGCCTCACCAGTAGAGTAAAGATTGAGGACAGACTCAGTGAATTTAAGATGAAGTGCAGAAAATCTTCTGATAACAACAGAAAATAGAAAAGGTTTCAAAACAAATGAACAAAAGATGGAAATATTTTAAAGAAATGAACAGATACCAATAGAATTTTGGGATGAATTTAAGAAAAACAACTTAAAAATTATTGGGGTCCTATAGATCCAGAAAGAAAACCCCTATGAAGAAGAAATAGTTAAAGACATCATTGCTGAAATGTTCCTAGAGCCGAAGATGCATACATCCACATCCTGAATACCAGCCTAAAGGAGATTCAAATAAAAAAAATCTTCAAGACATCTTTACAATGATGAAAACCATAGAAACAGAATAAGAAAAAAGAAAGAAAGAAAGAAAAGAAGAAAAAAAGAAAAAGAAGAAAGGAGGAAAGAACAAAAGAAAGAAAAAAGGAAGGAAATAGCAATAGTACAGAGCAATAGCACAGTGGTAGGGTGTTTGCCTTGCATGTGGTTGACCCAGGACGGATCTGGGTTCGATTCCCGGAGTCCCATATGGTCCCCAAAGCCAGGAGCTATTTTTGAACAAATAACATTGGGTGTGGTCCAAAAACCGACAAAAAATGGAAAGAAGGAAGGGAGAAAAGAAGGAAGGGAAAGAGGGAGAGAGGTAGGAAGGGAGGGAGGGAAGGAGAAAGGGAAAGAGAAAGGGAGGGAGGGAATAAAGAAGGAAGGAAGGAGAAAGGAAGGAAGGCGGAAGGAAGGAAAGGAGGGAGGGAATGAGGGAGAAATTACAACCAAGGAAGCATCCTTAAGATTTATAGCAGATTTATAGCACAATCAGCCCTTCAAGCCTGGATATCATGGTAGTGGTGGGGGAACCTCAATGAAATGAATGCCTCATCAAGAATACTTTATGCAGCCAGACTCTTGTTCAGGTCTGGAGAAAGGCGACACAACTTCAAGAATATATAACAGCTCAGAAACTTTACAAATTCAAAACAGAATTTAAAAGAAGAAAGGAAAGGGGTACTTTAAGGAAAGACAAACCCCACAAACTCACCAAACTTATATGAAAAAATAGCACAAAATTTAATGACAATCACCTCTCTCAATGTCAAAATACTTCAAAAGTACTGCTAATAGACTTGAAGAAATACATTAATAGAACACAATAGTACTTGAAAATCTCAGCACTGCTATGTCACCTTTTGATAGATCAACCAGGCTAAAACTCAACAAAAATATTCTGCCTTTGAAGGAAGAAATGGAAGAGAGGGGGTTAGTGCATTCTCTAAAAGCTGAATACACATTCTTCTCCAGTGTACATGAATTATTATCAAAGATAGACCACATGCTGAACCACAAATCATAACGTCATCAGATCAAGAGCATAAAAATTGTATCAACTATATTCTCAGATTATCATGCACTGAAAATATGAGTGAATTACAAATAGAAACAGAAAAATAACCTAAAAATTAAACATCTAAAAACTGAACAACCAATGGGCGGGAGAGAATTCAAAAGAATCCCAAAAACAAATGAGAATGAGGAGACATACTATCAGAATTTATGTGACACAGCAAAATCAGTATTAAGAGGAAAATTTTTATCTTTGCAAGCATTCATCAGGAAGGAAAAAGGAGCCTCTATAAATAACTTCACAGCATAGCTTAAGAAATAGGAAAATGGGGGGGGGGGCGGTATTCTCTTTACGACTAAAATCCAACTATGAACATACTTGTAATCATGGTGCTTAAATAAAGATTTATATTTAAAAAAGAAAAGAAATTGGAAAATGAACAAAAATGAGCTGAGGAAGAAAATAATAAAACTTAGAACAGAAATTAATTAACTCCCCCCAAATCCAAAAGATCAATGAAAGATTTGGTTTTTTTTTAATTAGACAAGATAGATAAACCATTATAAAGACTCACAAAGAAAGAGAAAGAACTCTGATAAACCAAATCAGAAAGAACATGGCTATATCACAAAAAATACCACAGCAATTGAAAAGATAATATCAGAGATTACTTTGAGAACCTTTATGCTGCAAAAAATGGATAAATTCTTGGACTTCTTTAACTTCCCAAGGTTGAATGAAGATGACTTGGAATATCTGAACAAATCTATCACTATAGAAGAAATAGAAATAGTAATCAAAATTCTTCCTAAAAAACAAAAGCCAAGGCCCAGATGAATTCACAAGTGAATTCTTTTGGATCTTCAAAGAGGACTACCAATTCTTTTCACACTCATCCAGGAAATTGAAAAAACTGAAGCACTCCCAATTTCTATGCAGTTAACACCACATGAAAGAGAATTTCAGGTAGATATCCTTGGTGAACACAAATGAAAAAATCCTCAGCAAAATACTAGCAAATAGAATCCAACAATTCATCTAAAAGGTCATACACATGATCAAGTTAAATTCATTCCAGAGATACAAAGATGGTTTAACATGTACAAGGCAATCAACTATATCAACTCTGTGATACGTGCTCTTCACATAAAGTAAGTTAAAATCTAAAATAACAAAAACTATAAAACAGTACTTCAAGAAATAAGAGAGGACACAAGGAGATAGAAACTAATTTCTTCTCATACTTTGGAAAAAATAACATCATTAAAATGTCAATAATTCACAAAAATTCAATACAGTCCCTAGGCCTAGAAGGATACCCATGATGCTTTTCAAAGAAATACATCAAACACTTCTGATTATGTGGAACAATAAACCTCCACAAATAGCTAATGAAATCCTTGGTAAAAAGTAGATGGAGGGTCATCACCTTTCCTAACTTCAAACTGTATTGCAAAGAATTAGTAACTAAAATGGCATGTTACTGGAATAAAGACAGATTCTCAGATCAGTGTAATAGAATTAAATATTCTGGAACAGATCCTCAGGTATATAAGTTAATTTTTTGATAAAAGAGCAAAATATGTGAAATGAACAAGAAAAGCTTTTTTCAACAATTGGTTCTAGGAAACCTGGTGAGAAACTGACCTTAGACCTCTTCTTGACACTATGAACAAAGGTCAAATCAAAATGGATTAAAGACCTTGATATCATATCTGAAACCATAAGGAATATAAAGGAAAACATAGGCAAAATTATCCATGATGTTGTAGCTAAAGTTATCTTCAAGAATGAAATATCACTGATCAAACAAGTAGAAGCAAGAATAAACAAATGTGGTAACAGTAAATTAAGAATCTTTCTCAAAGAAAATAGGAAGCAAAATACATAAAGCACCCATGGAATGGGAGAAACTATTCAATTTATACCCATCTGATACTGGGTTAATATCTAAGACATATAAGGTACTAGTGTCATGAATATGTATATATTCGTATATATATACATATATACAACCTAAGGAAAAAAATCAAACTTCATCAAAAATGGGGAGAAGAGATGAACAGAAAGAAATTGAACTTTCATATGACCCAGTAATACTGCTCCCAGAATATACCTTAGGAACCCAAAAACACAATGCAGAAAAAGCATCTGCATTCCCATGTTCACTGCAGCAATATTCAAAATAGAATCTGGAAACAACCCAAGAATCTGAGAACAGATGAATGGATAAACAGTGGTACAACTCACAGTGGAATAATATGCAAAGTTGTTAGGAAAAAATGAAGTTATGAAATTTGTTTACATATGAATTGATATAAAAAGTATTATGTTGATCAAATTGAGTCAGAGGGATAGAGATTGATATAGAAGGATTGCACTCATTTCTGGGATTAAAAATTAAACAATATGGTAATAATACCCAAAGATAATAGAGATGAGGATTGACCCGTAGTAGGAAGCTTGCCACAAAGAATGGAGAGTATAGTTTAGGCAGAGGAGGGACCACATTGATAATAATAGTTGGAAACAATCATTCTGTGCAAGAACTGGGTGCTGAAAAGAGGCAAAGTAATATGCATGAAACCCTTTCAGTAACCATATTGCAAACAAGTGTTTAAAGGGAAAAGAGGGAGAGTATGATAGAGAGAGATAAAGATAGAAAGAGAGAGGCAGAGAGACATAGAGAGAAGAAAAATGTTTCCATAGAGGTGGGCAGTGAGGAAGTCAGGGAGAAGAATGGGAAGCAAACTAGAGACACACTGGTGAGGGGAAATGTGCTCTAGTGAAGGAATGAGTGTTGGAATTATATAATCGAAACTCAATCATGAGCAACCTTGTAATTGTATCTCATGGTGGTTCAAAATAAATTTAAAAATAGGGGCCAGAGCAGTGCAGCAAGCGGTAGGGCATTTGACTTACACACACTAACTTAGGAAGTACCTTGGTTTGATCCTCTAGCATCCCATAGGGTCCCACAAGCCAGGAGCAATTTCTGAGTGCATAGCCAGGAGTGACCCCTGAATGTCACTGGATATGGCCCAAAAAGCAACATAAATAAATAAATAAATACATAAATAAATAAATAAATAAATAATAAATAAAAATAATAAATCATTCCTCATTGAGAATAAAATTTGTCATATGTATTCCTTGGACCCATATGTCAGCACCAGTACACATGTGCCTGAGCACATTTCCCAGCATCTCCCTTTTGAGATGCATATTTTTTCTACTTTCATGCTGGGTTGTGTTCTCTCTTGAGAACATTACTCTCTTGCTTTCTCATCCGCTCCTTCTCCTTTCTCAGAAATTCCAAATAAAAATATTTTTTCACTTCAAAAGTATCTATTTGCATATGTATTTGCTTAGCATATATTTATTATTAGGTTCAAGACCCAAGACAGGGAACACATATTTTGTTTGTTTTTATTACTAAATTTACTAAAATAGTGCCAGTATCTATTAAAACCACAAATTATATACTAAATAAATAGGTGATTTCTTATCTAGTTCTTGACTTCATTTCCCATTTCTTTATTCTCATTTCTTTATTCTTACTTACCTTTAGTTACTACTTTTCCTACTACTTTTTGCATATTTCCTCCAGTTAGAGAAATATTCGTTAATGTGACCCCATGCCCCCATTCTTCCTGTGCAACTTGATCTTGCCTGCAAGAATGGGAGGGGTCTTGGGAAGGTTAGATAAGACCTTTGATTGGTAGGGCAAGAGGATTAAGGACTTTGGGAGCATGGAGAGGTAATAGGAGGAGACATGGCTGGAAAAGGCTAAGATGTAGGGAAAGCTAAGGACAGCATGCATAAATGGTTAAGATAGACCACACATGTGGTGAATAGGGCATGAATAAAACTGATATTTCCTGATGTCTGTCTCCGGCATCCGCCATGCTGCTGCTACCACCAGAAGTTGCTGACCCGCCAGTTAATCGGGGATGGAGCCACATGGCCAGGGCCTAAGGACAAAGGTCTCCATCTCCATCCAGCTCCATCATAAGGGCCTTCTTTATTATTTTAAACAACAGTTATAAAGAGCATGTCTTATGCTCAAGATACATATTCTAGCATACTAAATACTTTCAAATAAGTTATCATATTGTACACATATGCGCAATGAAATATTCATTACAAATTTTAGAAAAATTTCTTAGAATAATACATAAATATCTTCATGGATTCACAATGACTTTAATAAAAAAAAGTGGTCAAACTACTAAACTAAATAGGTTTTTTTTTTTTACAAACAGGGAATAAATAATTATCAACTCTAAGCTAGTCCCCAAAACAGTCATCCAGCAACAGCAACAACAAATAAATAATATAAAAAGTAGTTTGGAACACAATTGCAGGGATCATTAACTCCAACTGAAGACTCATGTTCCCATAGGAAGTTCTTACAAATACTATACACCATCTTGTCATCTAATATTCAGACTTATATTTCGCGGCTTAACATTGAATTTTGTTTTATCCGGAATATAAACATTTTCTAGTTATTTTTTTTTGGGGGGGGGGCACAGCTGGTGACGCTCAGGGGTTACTCCTGGCTATTCACTCAGAAGTCGCTCCTGGAAGGCACGGGGGATCATATGGGGAACCGGGGGATTGAACCGAGGTCCATCCTAGGTTAGCGCAGGCAAGGCAGGCACCTTACCTCCAGCGCCACTGCCCGGCCCCCACATTTTCTAGTTCTAAGCTGGTTTTTGTTTTTGTTTAATCTTGGTCTACATCTGGTGATGCTCAGAGGGTACCTCTGGCTCTGCACTCAGGAATTACTCCTGGTAGTACTGAGGGAACTACATGGGATGCTGGGGATTGAAATCAGATAGAATAAGTGCAAGACAAATACCCTACCCTTTGTATTATTCCAGCACTATTTATGGAATCCTCTTACAGCCATTTTTAAACAAGAAAAAGTATAATCACGAAAAATAAAGGGACAGATGATAGATAATAGGTGGGTTAACTGGTTAATAAAAAGAAATACATAAATTGAATTTGTCCCAGCACTTTGAGTTCTAGATGATGAAAACCTAGGTTGCTTCTTTGACAACATCAAAGGACTTCTTTCCAACTACCTCTATCAATAAATTTTACTCTTGCTTGTTCAATCAGATGCAATTTTTTATTTATTTATTTATTTTGATTTTTGGGTCACACCCAGCAGTGCTCAGAGGTTACTCCTGGCTCCATGCTCAGAAATTGCTCCTGGCAGGCACGGGGGACCATATGGGGCACCGGGATTCGAACTGATGACCTTTTGCATGAAAGGTAAACGCCTTACCTCCATGCTATTTCCCGGGCCCCAGATGCAATTTTTTTGGCCAAGTGATAAATGATGACTTAGAGGTGATGTGATTCCAGTCTTTCCATCTCGAGTCATAAAAGTATTTGGATTGATGGAAGACTGACCAGAGGTAGAAAGTAAACAGTCCCCATGGTCATGTCATATGCTACAAGATTGTATAGCACTTTATGTCCTAAAATTGTTTATATAGCAAATCGAGTTGGCCAGTGGAAATGACAAATCTCAGCTTTCTTGTTTTTAGTAACAATCTGTAAAAGGCTAAAATTGTTCTTAAGTCACAGCATAAGAAGTTTTGTTTTAATTTGCAGACAACCTATTTTTAGTTTACAGAGTGAAGGCACAATTACAAAAATTCATACTCCTGGCATTAGGTAGGTTATAGCAACACCATCTAGAACACTGTCCAGACTTAAAACCAAAAGAATTGTCTATTATATATGCCATTATTTAAAATGTTCAGGAAAGTCACCTTTATTGTAGTACAATTGATATACATTTAAGAAGTTTTTTAAGCATCTTAATCTGACACCATTTATTGTAAGCACCAGGGACTCCAAAATAAGGAGGTACAACTCATCCTTATTAATGCCTCAGTTTAGTGGATATCTAACACAGAGTGAAGCATCATTTTAATCTATATTTTAATTTATATGTATTATACTGTTTCAATTAATTTTAATATGCAAACAATAGGGTTGCATTTTCTTTTTATTATTTCAAATTTGCTTTTTTATAGATGTTTATATTGGTTTAACTGAAATCCAGCTACAGACATGTTTGTAATCATTATGCTTAAATAAAGATATTAATTAAAAAACAAAACAAAACAAAACAGAATTACTACCACAGTGCCAGTATCCTTCCATCACAATTCAGTGGGCTCACTTTTTCTCCTTTCCATGTCACCCCAAGTCTGTGGTCAGAATATAAGAATTTGTATACACTGCTGGGGCCCGGGAGATAGCATGGAGGTAAGGCGTGTGCCTTTCATGCAAAAGGTCATCGGTTCGAATCCCGGTGCCCCATATGGTCCCCCGTGCCTGCCAGGAGCAATTTCTGAGCATGGAGCCAGGAGTAACCCCTGAGCACTGCCGGGTGTGACCCAAAAAAAAAAAAGAATTTGTATACACTGGAAATTATCCATTTCCTTGTTTTGTTTCTTTGTATACCAGATATGTCCAATAAAATCTGGCATTCTTTTCCTTTTGACTTGTTTTGCTTAACATGTTTTCAGTTTCATCCAGGCTGTATCAAATGGCAAAATTTGAATCTTTTTTCTAATAGCTGAATAGTATTTACTGTGTTCTTATGTCACAACTTCTTCATATGTTTTTGGGCATTTAGGATGTTTCTATATATTGGCTGTCACAGAATTTCAATAAACATAGATGTGTACATATCTTTTTTTTTTTTTTTTTTTGGTTTTTGGGCCACACCAGATGACGCTCAGGAGTTACTCCTGGCAGGCACGGGGGACCATATGGGGAACCGGGGGATCGAACAGCGGTCCATCCTAGGTTAGCGCAGGCAAGGCTTACCTTGCCTCCAGCGCCACCGCCCGGCCCCCATGTACATATCTTTTGAAGCAAACATTTTTGTGCTTTGGGAATATCTAGTAGTGAAATTGTTGGATCATAGGTTAATTCTATTTTTCTGTGTCTTGTTTTGTTTTGTTTTGTTTTGTTTTGTTGTTCTGACTCAGCCAAATGAGTCACAGTTCAGTCTAAGTCCCAAGGATGCAGTGTTGCTCTGGCACTATAGTGTCACCCAGTCACCCTGAGGTGACTGCAGGCTTCCAAAGCAATAGTCAAACATATAATTCCATAGTTTATGCAAATATATATTTAGATTTCGATACAGATAGCATTCATAAAACAACAACAGAAAGTGAACAGCTCCATCAAAAAATGGAGAGCCATAGTGAATACAAACTTCCTCAAAGATGACTTACAGAGGGCCAGCCAGCATGTGAAAAATTGTTTTGTTACTGATTATAAGGACAATGCAAATCAAAGTGGCATTCAAACAAAATAACCTATATCAAAAATTCTAGAAAACAGAAATGCTGGTGAAAATGTGGAGAAAAAAGAAATTATTATTGATGGAAATATAAACTGGTTCAGCATCCATGGGAAACAGTATGAAGACTTCTCAAAAAAAAGTAAAAACGCAACTATCAAATGATTTGGCAATTTTATTTCTTGGTATCTATTTCATAAGAACCACAAATATTTATTCAAAAATATGTGCATACCTATATTTACTGGAGCATTGTTTACAATAGCCAAGATCTCGAGACAACCCAAATGCCCAACCACAGATAAGTAGATAAAAAATGTTAGTATATATAAAGATGAACACAACTCAGCTATTAGCAAAGATGCAGTCTTGCTGTTGTAACATCATGGGTGAGACTGGAGGGTGTCAGGTTAAGTAAAATAACAGAGGGGCAAATGTTGTATTGCCTTACTCATATGGTATACAAAGAAACAAGCAAGAGAATGGAACAGAGTCTGGAGCAGTGGCACAAGTGGTAGGGCATTTGCCTTGCACATGGTGACCTAGGATGTACCATGGTTCGATCCAGTGGTCCCATATGATCCCCCAAGCCAGGAACAACTTCTGAGGATATAGCCAGGAGTAACCCCTGAGCATCACCAGGTGTGCCCCCCCTCCCAAAAATGAATTCAACAAAGTTCAAATGAAGAATATGTATTTAATTTAATCTAAATTCTAACAATAGAACTGAGATTACCAAGAGGGAATTTCAGGAGAGGATGGGATGTGGAGGGCTAAGTGGGAAGAAAATGTTAAGGAACTAGGAGGCATATGAACAGCAAAGTGACATGAGGACAGTGGTTGAGAGTTTATGGCATGTCTAAAGCTCATCTATAAGTAATTTTGTAAAATTGATTTTGTAAATTTTAACAGCTTGTTAAAATTTATTTTCTAAATAACCTTTTAAAAATTTATTATGAGCTAGGAAAAATTTATTGTGATACTGTGATTTTTTTTTTTTTTTGGTTTTTGGGCCACACCTGATGATGCTCAGAGGTTACTTACTGCTTGAGCCATCACTCTGGCCCCATAATACTGTGACTTTAACAAGTTGTTCAGAATACAGTTGCTTCAGGAATTAAATGTTCAAATACCAATCCTACCACCAGTGTGATCTTTCCTCCATCAGGGTCCCAGTTTCCCAACAACCACCCTATTCTGCCCCCTTGCAGGTACAAACAAATTTACTTCATATTGTTTTCTTTTTTTTTCTTATATTTTAATTTTTTTGTTTGTTTTGTTTTTTGTTTTTGGGTCATACCCTGCAGCACTCAGGGGTTACTCCTGGCTCCATGCTCAGAAATTGCTCCTGGCAGGCATGGGGCACCGGGATTCGAACCGATGACCTTTTGCATGAAAGGCAAACGCCTTACCTCCATGCTATCTCTCGGCCCAAAGGGTGTGATAAATTTTATCTTATATTTTAATTTTTTTGTTTGTTTTGTTTTTTGTTTTTGGGTCATACCCTGCAGCACTCAGGGGTTACTCCTGGCTCCATGCTCAGAAATTGCTCCTGGCAGCATATTGTTTTCTATAACAAATAAGGAAAATGAAACTATCAAAACTTAGATTACTAAGGGACAATTTGTAATAGATATTATAGTCTCAGTGCTTTTACTAAAGTCATTGTCCGAAGATTATTGGGCTGTGATTGGTTCTAGTTGGTCCTTCTGTGTTATTGTTTAGGTTCACTGAGCTTGGTAGTCTTTTATGAAATTTTCCCATCAGATTGGCTGGGATCATATTGAATTGGAACTACTAGGAAATATTGAGATGTTGTATGGCTTCATGTAGCTGTGCAACAAATTTGGTAGCTTGGCAGTCTGATAAGGTTAAGTTGTGGAACTGTGCCATTTCTGTAGTAGCATGTCAGGCATGGCTGTGGGATGCTGTGCCTTCAGGTAGAAAGGGTAATCTGCCTGCTTCCATTCAATGAAAATCCCAGATGGAAATTATTTTTAATCAAAAGTTAAATTACCAGATCTTAGCATTGACTTAATGGGAATAAAAAAAGACTC